>OW240915.1:400287-413023 GCA_933207985.1 Pelobates cultripes
CGCAGCTCACAAATTTAGACTGGTATCCACCCCATCCCCACTGACCCCACTACTACGGAACAGGGCCTTCCCACCAGGGCTGACAGCGAGAGACTTTGCCAACCTAGAGAAATCAGGGCTACAGGGGATATGCCACATGTTTCAGAAAGACTCATTAGTTACCTTTGAACACCTAAAACAGACGACACACCTCACCCCCGCTGATTTCGTCCGCTATCTGCAACTTAAAGACTACGTGAAATGCCCACTCATACAAAACGGGGCCACAGGGCGCATGTCCTTTTTTGAAAAGATGTGCCTAAATGAATCACCACTGCCAGGCCTCATCTCGAAACTATACGCACACATATGCTCAGAAACAGTGGAATGGGGCTCTCTCACATACACCTGCACATGGGAACAGGAATTAGGGGAGGAACTGGAGGGGGTGGAATGGAGAGAGATTTGGGAAGCGAACAACGCTGTATCCATATGTGTGTCTCTCCAGGAACAGGCCTATAAAACGATGTTTAGGTGGTACACTACACCAGTGAAATTACGGCAAATGGGGAAGACACCAACAGATGACTGTTGGAGAGGCTGCGGCCTCAAAGGCACTTACCTCTACATGTGGTGGGAGTGCCCACGAGTAAAAGCCTTTTGGACACAGATACATCGACTAATGGCACGTATATTCCATAGAGCCCCGGATTTAAACCCATGGACGTACCTACTTAACAGGTCCTTAGAGAACTGGACAAGGAGGGAACAAAAGCTAATACACAAAGTGACACTAGCAGCTAGGAGAGCACTAGCCCAAATGTGGCTGAAGGTAGAAGTACCCCCTATGAAGGCAGTCATAGCAAACATAAAAGACGGATACCTTATGGACAGCCTGACAGCCAGAGTACGAGGGTCCATGACACGATTTGATAAATTATGGGAACCCTGGACAGCTAGCGACTTAGCATGAGCGGACATAAGTACCAAGTGAGAAACCCCCCACCCTCTGGAATTGCCCCCTAACAAGGCCTCTCTCACGAGGGACCACATAACACCAAACGGTTGGTCACCGGCGCCCCCATGGCCTGATGGGAAAATCTCTCTACTTTCTTCTTTCTATTTTCACCTCTTTCTTCCACCCTACCATTCACAGAGACTTAGCATGCTACAGGAGCCACCATACGCTAAGTTATGGTAGACGGTTACACAAGTTTTATAGACTTTTTAGTTTTTGTTATACTTAAACAGACAAATGTATGCAACTTGACAACTATAGATGTCTTATGGCTAACGACAATACTGGTAAGGTAAACAGGAGCTTGGTTATGAAAGGCTGGAATGGCTTACATACAGTACTGCGCACCAGGTATTGTGAACATGTCAAGTGCTTCAGTTATAAAACAAGTTTTACTATATAACCAAAAAATCCCTTGACAAGTGGCCAAACGAACCCAGCGCCACGAAGGTTGTTAGATCTGCTTAGCAATGACACCTGTATGGATATGCATAAATATGTACAATTATAATGTGGATCAACAGGCTTCTGCGCAAGCCGAACCGTTTATGTGGCCCACGCCAATTTTGTCAAGATGAAAAAATAAAGTATATAAAAAAAAAGAAAAGGGACCTAATCACCTGGCCAAGCCCCAATACCCTTTTCAGAGGATACAGATTGACCACATCCAAATGCCAAAGAGTGGACGTTATGAATACGCACTGGTCATTGTGGATATGTTCTCAGGATGGCCAGAAGCCTTTCCAGTGGCTAATCTCACTGCAAGGACCACGGCCAAACACCTTCTGACGGAAATTGTCTGCCGGTACGGAGTTCCAGAAGTGATTGAACGCGACCAAGGAACCTCCTTCACTGCCTCATTGACACGGGAAGTCTGGACAGCACTGGCGGTGACCCTTGCATTCCACACACCATATCACCCACAAAGTAGTGGTAAGGTAGAACGCATGAATGGCACAAGAAACTAACATGCCCTGGCCCGAGAGTCTTCCATTAGCATTGTTCAGTGTGAAGTACACTCCTAGGGGAAAATATAGTTTATCACCTTATGAGATTTTGTTTGGTACAGCACCCAGGCTAGGTTGTTATTTCCCTCAACAACTTCAGATCCAGTCAGACGCTATGGTAGATTATGTGACTGCCCTCTCTCATGCCTTGACCAAAATCCATGCCCAAGTGTTTTCTTCTATTCCAGATCCTGAGTCGAATACAGGTACACACAAGTTGCTTCCTGGTGACTGGGTTATGGTCAAGAAATTTCTCAGGAAACACACCCTTGAACCAAGATTTGATGGTCCTTACCAAGTGCTCCTAATCGCAGCTACTTCAGTTAAGTTGGCTGGGAAGAGTTCCTTGATACACGCCTCACACTGCAAGAAAGTGCCTGCTCCAGAAGAAGCTGTCCCTGCTGAACCATGAATTTATTGTGCTTTTTGTGTTTTCTTATGCTGCTAGATTTTGCATGGGCCCAACAGGTGGCCATAACCAAAGATAACCATGTATACACGTTCTGGTACAATTCTTCTAACACAGATGTAGCTACTTTCACCTTTGATTACTGTGATATTGTTAACTGTACCTTCCCACAAACACAATATGCTGCTATATACAAGGACATACCTAGCAAGAAAGACCCATACATTTGTGTGACTGGAGGGACCTGGGGGCATCATTGTAGTTCATGGAAAGCAGCTGGGTGGAACACGGGTAGACCATGAGGCTATAGACCCCAGAGTGCTCCAGACAGAATTGACAAAGACGGAAAACCTTTACTCTCCAGAATGACCCTAAGTAAACCTATTGGGTCAACACCCATTAAACTTACATTAAACATAGAGCACCCTAGTCCAAAGGATGCAGGGGAATATGTAATGGGAATGTACTGGAGGGGAGGTGGCTCATGTAATAAACTGGGGACATTCTATCTGCAAGACATGCTTACCTCACCAGACTGGGTAGGAACCATTCACATGACCATTAACCCATTGAAACCACATATCAAGACTCTACATGACATGGTAGCTATAGCCAACCCTACTTCCGAAGACACAATGGCGGTAGAAACTGGGTTCTCAGACACAAATTTATGGCTAGAATGGATGAGGTATAATGCTAACTCACACAATAAGACCAATTGTTATGTATGTGGAGGAGCCAGACCCCACCTGGGTACAGTGCCTTTAAGCTTACCTCCTGAAGTTGAACTATGTGTTTTGAGTCTTTATGCACAATCTACCACTAACTCCTCATTATGTGAATTATGGAAAAAGGTTTATCCAATAACCCAAGGACACGTCAGACCACCCGATGGGGTCACAGTATACCCAGGTAATTACACTTGTTATTCAATACCTAAGAACACAGGTGTGTTTATGGGTAAATTCCCATCTGGATATTGCTCGACCTACCACGACCCGCCTATAACATTGTTAATGAATCATGCAAAGACAGTTGGGGACATATATTGGTTATGTGGTGATAGACAGCTGAGGTCCCAACTGGTAGGACAATGGTGGGGGGAATGTACCTTGGCCAAGGCCATAATGCCCATCCATATAATCCCGGACGGCTATCACAATGTGTTAGACCACACACACACACACCCCAGAGCCAGACGGGAAGCCCCCATCCTAGGGAGCTTTGACACCCACGTGTACATTGATGCCATTGGTGTGCCAAGGGGGGTGCCTAGTGAATTCAAAGCAAGGGATGAGGTGGCGGCGGGATTTGAATCCTTGATTCCAATGATTACTGCTAATAAGAATGTCAATTGGATCAATTACATTTATTATAATCAACAGCGGTTTGTTAATTACACCAGGGATGCCCTACGGGCCTAGCAGAACAATTACAAGCCACCACCCAAATGACATTTCAGAACAGAATGGCACTAGATATGATTTTAGCCAAGAAGGGAGGCGTATGTAAAATTCTCCCCGAAACTATGACATGCTGCACATTTATTCCAGACAACACTGGGCCCAATGGTAAGGTAACTATGGCCATAGAGAAGCTAGATAGTCTCTCTGATGAATTAAAAAAGAACTCAGGAGTCACTGATCCCTGGGACAGATGGTTTGGATGGATGAATGGTTGGCAGAGAACCCTATTCCAGGTGGGAACAGCGGTTCTTATAATGATTATCATTTTCTTATTCCTAACCTGCTGTGTGCTCCCTTGTGTACAGAAGTACTGACAGAAAACAGTAGGGAAGACTATAGACGATGTGACCCCTACTTTCCTACACCAAGATACCACTGACCCAGAATGTGATACACCACATACACCCCTCCAATCCCATCAATTCAAACAGACAACTGCATTCTTGTAGGGATAGCGTAGGGAAAGCGTCTGTCTTTACGGGCAAGTCTCACGTGTGGAGATGTGGTGGACAAGCCGCCGCGGGTTACCCACGGAGTGAAGTGTTCGATGCTAGTTAAAACAGATGAGCTGCAGGCAGCTAGGGATACGCTAGGGACAGTGGCAGTTGTTATGGTAAATAGCCATTTGAAGGGGGGACTGTTGTGGAAATAGGGTCTTGATATATTTCTTAGTTAGTAAAATGTCTATTTACTCATCTCACTAAAATCAGTATTTAAGCTATTCACGCATATTTAGTCAAAATGGCTGCTAGAAGCTTCTAACCCCTCCTCCCCAATAACACCGACTAACTACCTCGTGCAGCAAGATGGCGCCGGGAAACCGTGGGAGACCCTCATGGTCCCGGTGACATCACCCTCAGTAGGCAGAGCGTTAAGAAGACCACTTAACACCTAACCAATTATTGATGTATTATTCCATGTTATCTCTGACAATGCTTATGATGTAATTTTGCTTTAAAAGGGACCTGCCGTCCCCTCTGAATAAACATTCCTCAAGTTATTCAACAACCTGGAACCTGTGTCTGGTGTGAGTTACTAAAGGGAGCGTGCACACATTGTTTCCTTAATTTGGCCAGGGACAGATACACAAAGAAATAATAAATTTATTGATTGATTTTTCCATTTCACTATTATTATTAATTACTATTAATTACTATTATTATTATTATTATTATTATTTATTATTAATTACTATTATTATTAATTATTGATTATCAATTACTATTATTATTAATTATTAATTGCTATTATTATTAATTATCAATTACCGTTATTATTATTTATTATTAATTACTATTATTATTATTAATTATTAATTACTATTATTATTATTATTATTAATTAATGTTATTATTATTAATTAATATTTGTAATTACTATTATTATTAATAACTACTATTATTAATTACTATTATTATTAATTATTAATTACTATTATTATTATTAATTAATGTTATTATTTATTACTCATTTTTATTACTATTATTATTAATTACTATTATTATTAGTAATTAATATTATTAATTATCAATTACTATTATTATTAATTATTAATTACTATTATTATTAATTACTATTATTATTATTATTAATTACTATTGTTATTATTATTATTATTATTATGATATTTATAGAGCGCCGTCAAATTCCGCAGCACTTTACAATGGGTGGACGAACAGGCATGTAGTTGTAACTAGACAAGTTGGACACACAGGAACAGAGGGGTTGAGGGCCTGCTCAGTGAGGTTACATGCTAGAGGGGGTGGGGTATAGTGACACAAAAAGGTAAGGATAGTATTAGACTAATGACAGTTGCAGAAGAGGATCATATGCATAATTATAGAAAACGGAGGAGAATACATCAATAATTGGTTAGGTGTTAAGCGGTTCATCAATTGCTCATCCTACTGGGTGTGATGTCACTGGCATCATGGAGCTCTACTCCAGATTCCAGCACCATCTTGTTAATTCAAGGGTGTTAGTTGATAACGGGAAAACTCCCTAGTGGCCATTTTGAGTAACTTATAAAATACTATTGATTATAGTTATGCAAGGTAAATAGGCATTTTACTAAAAATTAGTAGAGTTAATATTCTGTCCACAACAGTCCCCCCTTAAAATGACTATTTAGGGGGAGTGTCCGGCGGCCGAGGAAGTTGGACGCCTAGTGTAGGAGCTCCTCACGGCGCCCGCAATCAGGAAGCAATAACAGCGCATACCGCTCGCCCACGCACAAATAATGGGTCGCACATGGAAGCCCACGGACCCCAGCGGCACCCCAAGGTCGTCAGGCAGGGAAGGGGAGCAATCCATCCGCTCCTACCTTCAAGCCACGGCCCGCCCGCGGTCACCGCAACGGGAGATGGAGGAGGTAAGCCAGGGCATGGAATCCTTCCCCTCCACACCAGCCAGACTGTCAACTACACCCTCAATCATGTCTGAGCCACAACAAACGCAGGAGGGTGAGTGGAGGGCCATACTGCCAAACTTACTAACTAAGGCTGACTTTGAGGCCTTGTCAGATCGCCTGGGCAGGGTAGTGAGAGAGGAGGTGGCCCAGTTACGTGCAGACCTGGCTAATGTGGAGGCCCGCATGTCAGTAGCGGAGTCAGAGACAAGGGCGCTCCGCACAGACCTAGAACACACCAACTCCACAGTTGCCAGCCAGGAAGCAGACCTAGCCAGCCTCACCACGTGGGTGGACGACCTGGACAACCGCGGCCGCAGGGTGAACCTGGGCGTCCGCGGGGTGAGGGAAGGTGACCCAGCGGAACACATACCTGACACCCTAAAGCGACTGTTCACTCAGATACTGGGGGGCCAGCAAATACCCAGACTAGGCATAGTAAGGGCACACAGGGCACTGCGACCAATGCCACCGCCAGAAGAACAACCAAGAGATATCATATGCTGCCTAGAAAATCACCAATTGAAAGAAGACATCCTGCGCACGGCCCGCCGCATGGGAACCATACGCTTCGAGAATCAAACACACGCACACACAAACCCCCCGGGAGAAGAGGGGGGGGAGGAGAGGGGAAAAAACCACAGTACCGCAACTCATGTACGTACGCTGGAGGAGGAAGGGAAAGAGGGAGGCACAGAACACAAGCAAGGAAATGGAGGGGGGGGGAACGAACGAGAAAGAGACGGGTGGGCCAACCAGTAGGAGGATACTGGGAGCTAGGGGAAGATAGAAGGGGGCCCGCGATAGTTATCCATAGGCAAAATACATAGGCACAATATCCGACGGAATCATTGCACAAGCAAACCACAGGTACACACTAAGCATAGACACCAAGGGAACCATTGGCAAAGGGGCCCAAGAGGAAAGCACCCAAGAAGGACCAACAGGAACCCAACACGACATTGCCCCAAGGGGACCCCACCCACCACACTAGCGCACGGGCAACATACTACATAAGACCCGCACCAGACACACGTAGCCGTCAGGCAGCCCCCCGACACAACAGGTGACATAGACACCAAACAGAAGCCAGAGATGGAGTAGGACATAGAACAACTAGTCGCCCACACCCACACCCACAACACGCTCATATAATTGGTGTGACACAGGCAGGAAGGTAGCGCCACCAGTCAAGTTATCCCACTAGAATGACACCACTCACAGGCCCGCATAATAGGGAGGCCCCGACCCCACAAGACCCGGAACTGCAACAAACACATGCCTAGATAGGAACACACGGTGCGAGATCATTTATGAGACAAAACACACACAAGTTGAGAAGCACCACCGCGGCAGACAGTAGCACACATGATACATAAAAGATGACCCATACAAGCACAATACCGAAGAGAGGGAGCGGATGCTCCCATATCACAGCCACTAAGGAGACATGCAACCACACCCTACATACCGAACCAGGTATCACATCTCTCACCTTCACAGCACGGACGGACGCCATGTGGCGGACAGGACACACTGGGACATAGAGCCCGACACCCCAACAGGCATAGGATACAAAAATCCCCACTCCAAAGTGGACATACTACACCCGGCACCGACACAGGCACACCACTGGGTGGGACCTATAAGCCGAACAACCGGGACACCTGTCCATTACCCTACACACCCTCAAAACAACCAACAGCAAGTACCCATTAAGCCGTAGCCAGAGCCCAGACGATAAAAAGACAGCACCGAATCGCACACCTACACACACCCGCCCCCAAGCCTCGCCCGCCCTGCCCCCGTTGCCCTTCCGGGCCGCCGCAAGGATGCCGGCAAAAGAACCCAACGGCTTCACAAGAGAGGACCTATGCGTAGTTTCCTACAATGTACGAGGCCTAAATGTTAGGGAGAAACGAACAAGATTGCTACGAGACCTGAAACACTACAAAGCAACAATAGCGTTCATCCAAGAAACGCACTTCCAGGAGGGCAGAGCACCAGCTCTAAAAGACCGCAACTTCCCAACGGGATACTTTAGCCACAACCAGGATAGACGCACACTGGGAGTCTGCATCCTCTTCTCACGACCAGTCCCTTATGAGGAGCAAGCCACCGTACGATGCAAGCACGGCAGATATATTTTTACAAAAGGCAAAATAATGGACCAAACACACACATTTGCTAACACATACGCCCCGAATACGAAACAACACCACTTCCTCCGAAGTACACTAACCACGTTGATGAAATTCACGGAAGGCATCCTGATCATAGGGGGAGACCTCAACCTGTCGATACACCCGGACCAAGACTCCACCTCGGCATGCGGACACACCTCGATCAACAGGCATGCCAACACACTCCGCCTCCTCCACCTCCACCAGCTGGCAGGCCACTGGCGAGCACTGCACCCATCTACCCGAGACTATACTTTTTATTCCACGACACACTCGACATATACGAGACTTGATTATTTCCTAGTACCTCACTGCAATTTAGCCCTGCTCACTACGGCAGAAATCATGCCAATGACTTGGTCAGACCACTGCCCAATCCGCATATGGATAAAGTCGCCACTATACAAGCCCAGACAATTGTCGTGGCGACTGAACGAATCGATTCTCTCAGACGTCACGGTTGTAGACCAAATCATCCACCACATACATGATTACTTAACAGACAACGAGACTGACGAAGTCACCCCACTGACAAGCTGGGAAGCGCACAAAACGATCATCAGAGGCAGATTAATTGCGATATGTGCGACCCGCAAAAAGAGGGCGACACAGACGATACTAGAACTTAGTAAGGAAATTGGGGAACTGGAGGCTAGACACAAATGCACCATGGAAGTGACGGTATACGAGGAACTCATGACCAAACGGAACCAACTCACCGCACACCTGAACCACGCAATCCAACGCTCATACCAACACTACAAACATATGATCCACGAACACGGGGACAAGTGTGGGAGACTATTGGCGAACCTCCTGAAGCAACGCTGCAACCAACTGTACATTCCAAAGATCAAAGACGCACACTAACAGCTCAGGCACCTGCCATATTGCCTCCGTGAAACAAATCAGGAACTTCAGAGGCCTCAAAGAGCTGAGGACATACGCAGATACCTGGACACGGCAAATATACCAGGAATAGAGGAGGTGGACCAGGAAGCATTAGAGGCCCCCATAACACCCAAGGAACTGGCATACGCCATCAAAAAAGCAAAAACGGGCAGGGCAACGGGCCTATTACCGAAACTACTGAAAGCCCTGAACTCTATCCAAGACGGAGCCACACCAACAGCCCAATTCACCATGATGAACATCACCCTTCTCCCAAAGGAAGACAAAGACAAAACGCTGTGTCCAAGCTATCGACCGATATCTGTACTGAACACAGACCTCAAACTTCTGGCAAGCATACTGGCAGCACGTCTGGCACCACTCCTGCCGGCCATAATCCATCCAGATCAAACAGGTTTAATCCCGGGGAGGGAGGTGAAGGACAACACAATCAGAGCCTTAAACCTCATAGCACACGCAAGAGGGCAGAAGACCCCAGTCCTACTCCTGTCCACAGACGCAGAGAAGGCGGTCGACAGGGTGGACTGGGATCTGATGTTTGAAACACCTGCATGTCCCCACATAACCAATAAATGTCTCCCAAGGATTTAACTTGATTCATTAATAAGGCAGTAGGAGGCTCCCGGTACGTAGCACAATACCCAGAAGGAAATGTTCCCATAAACTTTCCTGTGGTACTGTGTGTAGTGTAGCAAGTGTAATTACCTGGATATACTGTGACTCCATCAGGTGGCCTGATATCTCCCGGGCAGAGGGGAGGAAACTGTGATGTATGCTGGGAATATTGTGGGACTGTATGTCCTGAAATGCCATATGTCCATCTGCTATTCCAGTTTCGCATTTGGTCCCCTAGGGGAGTGTCCACCAAGTGGAAGACCTGCATAAATACGGGCGGGTAGCCCACAGTAAACTCAGTTTGTGTTTTACCCTCAATGCGGAGCTTGGTCTCGTTATTGGGGGGATTTTATTACCGGTGACTAGAGACTGCTCTTTGGAATTATCAGCCGCTTGGGAGATACCGGCGTTCGGCTGATATTGGCAGTTCGTGAGCTTGTGGCTCGTGGAGGGAAGGGGCCGTACGGATACCGTTCGGGAGTTTGGAGTGTTCCCTGGCTGGCGGTTCGCATGGTTGTATTGAATACGCTTACAGCCAACATTATTGCGAACGGGGAGCATTCACTAAACGGCGGTTTGTACATTTATTACTGAAGGTACCCTAACAGTTATATGAACCACCCCCTCCCCAGTACATTCCCATTACATACTCACCAGCGTCTCCTGGACTAGGGTGTTCTATATTTAAGGTAAGTTTCATGGGGTTGACCCTGCTGGTTTACATAATACCATCCTGTGTAACAGAGCTTTCCCATTTCTATCTACCCTATCTAAGGCACTCTGTGGTCTGTAGCCCCATGGTCAGCCCGTGTTCCAACCTGCTGCTTTCCATGAGCTACAATGATGTCCCCAATGGTCCCCGGTCACACAAATGTATGGGTCCTTTTTATTAGGTATGTCTTTGTATATAGTCGAATGTTGTGATTGTGGGAAAGTACAAGAGACAATATCACAGTAATCAAATGTGAAAGTGGCAAATGTGAAAGTGGTAACACTAAACAGCAGTTTGTACATTTATTACTGAAGGTACCGTAACAACTGGTGGAGACCACTACAACCAGGCTTAAATGGATGTACAATATCAAAGACTGAAAAGAGCTACCCTAAAGGATTTATTAGAACAAAGAGGCCAGTAACCTCAGGAAGAGGGAAATTATTGCGCTATTGTTGGAAATGGATGGAGTACCAGAGGCAGAGGGAACCAATGGACCCAGCACAGCTGACAGAACCCCCGAGGAGGCAAGCTTTGACCGGGCGGTAAGAATCAGGCTGGCCCATTATGGTCCCAACCCATCTGCAGAGATCATCACCCAGGTCATGGCCGTTGTAGAGGCCAACCTGCTACACCAAAGCGGTGCTGCAGCAGCCCCAGTCACAGCAAACCCGGGGGAAAGAAAGAAAGTGCCGTTTACTGCATTTAAACCTTTTGTGGAGGCAGAAGGAGAGATCGCTCTCCCCCTGGAAGACTGGGTCACTATATTGTCCGGCAAGTTATCCGGCCGGGCCAGCGATGCTTTTCGGGCCATTCCTGATGAGGAGATCGGGGATTATGGGGCCGTCAGGGAAGCTTTACTCTCCAGGTATGCCGTCACAACTGAGGCATACAGGAGGCGATTCAGAGACACAGTAAAATCGGCTGGGGACTCTTATGTTGAGTGGGCATGCAAAGTACACCGCACAGCTGCCCACTGGATGGCGGGGTGCCAGGCTGTGTCCGGGGAAGAGGTGCTGCAGATGTTCCTGTTGGAGCATTGTTTTGACAAATTATCCCCAGGGGTCAGAGAGTGGGGTAAGGGACCGTAAACCCTCCACTCTGCATGAAGCAGCTCACCTGGCGGACGAGTATATGGATGCCCGCAAACTGGACAGTTCTATTAGTAAGGGAAATGGATCAGCGCTGCGTGATATACTAGAAGGTTAGAAACAAATGGATAGCAGCAACCTATAAATATGAGGTTCCCTCTAAAATCCTCAAAAGAGAAATGGCAAAAACAGAAGAAATATAGGTCGCGCTATAACAATTAAATATAAAATATTTAATAAGTATAATAAATAGTCCAAATATTTGATGTGCTTATAGTAAGTTCCAGTGGATAGATGAAAATTTCAGTACTTGGTGTCCATCTCTTACTGTTAGTGGTACAGGAGTGAAAAGACGGGATCTTCTAAAGTAGATGCAGTCTTGATTCAGTGGAAACCATGAAAGAGAACACAAAAAATCCAATAGTGTAGATTGTCTGTAGATAACTGAGAGTGTAGGAGAATAATCGGGAGGTAATACACTCACCTATTTCAGAGCACAAACTTGCTCTAGTATGTTTGGCATTCAGTGGCGTTGGTCCCCCACTGGTAGGATATAGGTGAAGATAGTTCCTCCGTATGAGAGAAAAAATAAAAAACACAATATAGTGCTCACTGGATAAATAAAATGAATACAATAAAAGAATAAAAAATCCTCACATTGAGATGAGCAGAATAAAACTGCTCAGTATGCTCGCATAAGTGGTACAACCCCACTTAGGATTCTTGGTTGTATATGGACTCCAAGGTAGAGAGTGATCAGGTACCAGGAAATAAATAAAATGATTATTAAGGAGATATATGGCAAAGTTATAATAAAAAGCCAATATTCCTTTATTAATACAGTAAAAAATATATATAATAGCCAAAACGCGTTTCGCCACACAGGGCTTTATCAAAATATTTAACTATTGCCAGTTGATAAAGCCCTGTGTGGCAA
>OW240915.1:413123-442216 GCA_933207985.1 Pelobates cultripes
ATGTCTCACAGTACCCCCCATGTCTCACAGTACCCCCCATGTCTCACAGTACCCCCTATGTACTGCAGGCCCCCTCTCCCTCCCACCCCCCATCCCAAGTTAAAACCCCTTCAGTGACTTACCTGTATCCTATGTACAGGTTTTATGGCGTTTTGGGAAGTTACAGGGTCAAATATAGCACGTTACATTTTTCAGTTTTTTCACATTGAAATTCGCCAGATTGGTTACGTTGCCTTTGAGACCATGTGGTAGCCCAAAAATGAGAATTACCCCCATGATGGCATACCATTTGCAAAAGTAGACAACCCAAGGTATTGCAAGTGGAGTATGTCCAGTCTTTTTTAGTAGTCACTTAGTCACAAGGACTGGCCAAAGTTAGTGTAAATTTGTTTGTGTGTGAAAAATGCAAAAAAACAAGTTGTAGGTTCCTTACTTTTGCAAATGGTAGGCCATCATGGGGGGGTAATTCTTATTACTGGGCTACCATACGCTCTCAAAGGCCTTCCTGAATCTCTCCCCCCCCTCCCCCCCCCCTGTCATGCTAACAGACAGACATACATACTGACAGACAGACATACATACACACATGCTGACACACACACAGCTCATTTTTCAGCCACCCTCCTGTTCCTTACCTTTTCATTGCAGGACGGTGGCTGTGGCTGAAGGGAGTTGGTGTGGGCTCGGGCTCTCCCCTCCTTGCGGCCTGGCTGTGTCTCCTACCTCCCGTGCGGAGTGAACATGGAGGAAGTGACCAGCTGTCATTTCCTCCCAGCAGCATTTGCTGCTGCTTTTTTTTAAAAAGGGCCTGGCCACGCTATTACACGGCTACAGCGCTGATCGGGCCCCTGAAGATATAGGGCCCATCGGCTGGCCCTAAATGCTGGCCCTAAACCCATCAGTTGGTTACATTAAGACTACCAGCAATGCTCTCAGCTAGGTCTATGAATAAGTTTTTGGCATTATGGGGAACCTTATCTTCCACACTCATCTCCTCATAAAAAGAATGGAAAACCTGATGAGTCTGGGGGGCCACTGTATCTGTCTCTATTCCTATGTATAATATCGTCCCAGGATCCAAACCTGTTCCATATATTTGGAACCCAAATAGATTCCCAAACTTATCTATAAATAGCTCTGGGTCCTTGATAAGTATATGGACTGGGTTACACTCCATAGACTTACAATATGGCTTGGTAGGCAATCTAGTGATAATCATATCCTTATCTACTGTCTGTCCCCAGGTTGCCCATCCCACACAGGACCAATACGGACAATAATTGTAGTCTTTATTTAGGCAGTTTGGATCTATATACTTATGCTTATTACTAGGACAAATATACTTATCATTAGACCCATACGTTCTTTCCCATTTAAGACCACCACATACATTCCATTGTTTCCTAATACCTGATATCGCCTTACATGCATCAAATAGCAAAACACCTGGAGAATGTACGCTTTCTAGTACAGTCTTATTTATCAGGTTCCCCTGTGCGTTCTCATTCCGAATAGTCAACCAAATTGTACGGGGCTGATACTCAGGATTAAAACACCTCGGTTCTCCTGCTCCTATATGGCATACACTATAATCTGTACCTAAGTATCTACACTTTGATACATGTCCTGTGCACTCATATTGCGAATGCCAAATAAGGATCTGGGAAATACGATTGCCTGTTTTCGTAGTCTTAATGCAAACCTCGCAGCCTGGTGTGTCGGTACCTCTACCTTCCTGAATAATTAAAAACACACATATATACATCATCAAACACATTACTCCAGACATCTTCTTCCTAATTCTTCGACCGTGCGACGGCACCTCAGCTTCCAGGCGTGTGAGGGCTGCAGGGAATGGAGTCCTTCTGATCCTCACTGTTCTTCACAGAGGATTCCTCTGGCTTAAACGTTGGTAGGTGGTCAGGCTTTATTGTGGCTGTCAAAACACCTACTTTGTTGATGTTCCCTTGTAACAATACTCTTGCAAAAAACACTTTTACTCTAACTGGGTCACTCGCTTCAACCGGATCTTGCAGGGATTCTCAGGATCTTGAGTAGCTTGCCAAGAATCTGCTGCTGGTTTAACCCTGGAGTGATGAATTCACGGAGTCACCTCTGCCACCTTTATAGCTGTTGGAGTAGACAAAAGAACAGCATAAGGACCCCTCCACTTTGGCCCCAACGGTACACTGTTCCACTCCTTTATCCAAACTTGGTCTCCTGGGTGGTAAGAATGGACAGGTGGATAAATATTTACAGGTAACCTATCTTGTACCCATTTCTGTACCTCCTCCATAGTTTTACCCAACTCTACAACCTGCCGCCGGGTAATTCCTTCTCCCAACTGACTCAAGTCCCCCCTTAAGTTACTAAGTATGGGAGGTGGACGCCCATACATAATTTCAAAGGGTGATAGACCTAACTTTCTGGTAGGTGTACTACGAATGCGCAACAGAGCTATTGGCAAAAGAACATTCCACTTAAGTTGGGTTTCTTGACACATTTTTGCCAACTGGGTCTTAATGGTTCTGTTCATCCTTTCCACTTTCCCAGAACTCTGAGGCCTATATGCTGTATGAAGTTTCCACTTAATACCAAGCATATGAGTCAGTTGTTGTAGGCACTGATGGACAAAAGCTGGACCATTATCTGATCCTATAGAACACGGTAGTCCATATCGGGGTATTATTTCTCGCAACAGAAATCGCACAACTTCTCCTGCTTTCTCTGTACGAGTTGGACACGCCTCTACCCATCCTGAGTAGGTACACACAGCTACTAGTAGGTAACGATGTCCGCCGGATTTGGGCATTACCGTGTAGTCTATTTGGAGATCGGACATAGGAAGCCCTCCCATGTACTGGACTCCCGGTGGTTTCACTGGACCTTGCCTTGCGTTGTTCTTGGCACATGACACGCATCTTCGAACAATGGCTTGAGTCAAGTTGTACAATCTTGGTATGTAGAAATGCTTCCTAAGAGATTCTTCCATACTATCTCTTCCAGAATGTGTCCCATTATGATAATTCTGGACAATTTCTACAGCTAGCGATGCTGGAATAACTATTCTTCCATCTTCTAACTGATACCAATTATTCTCCAAATATTTCCCAGCTTCAGTCTTTAACCACTCTACTTCTTGACCTGTTGTCAGGATACTGACAGGGATCCAATACGCAGAGTGCGGACAGAAGGAGGTACGTATACCGGATCTTAGAATGGCCGGACTAACGTAGGGACAAAGCAAGAATAGTCAAAAGGTAAGCCGAGGTCGAGGGAGCCGGAGGACAGGTAAGCGAGATACAAGCCGAGTCAAAGGAGAGGAGAGGACAACAGGACAAAAGACAAGCAAGGGTCAAAACCGGAAACACAAGATAAAGAACGCGCTGAGTGACTAGCAAGCTAGAACCACGACAGGGCAATGAGCAGTAGTAAAGGTTTCCTTTAAATACCCTGTTACCTAAATAGAGACCACGCCCCCAAAAGGTCCGGAATAGCGGTTCCCGGCACTTTATGTAAATGCCGACGTCATGACGCGGCCAGCGCGAAAACGGCCGGAATATGCCGAAATGCTAGGGGCAGGGAGCCCCTAAACAGAGAAGATGTCTTCCCTGGATTCAGCACCAACAGGTACCCTGACAGTACCCCCCCTTCTAGAAACGCCCACCGGGCGGATGGGACCGGGCTTAGAAGGAAAACGAACGTGGAAGGCCCGAAGAAGACGAGGAGCATGCATGTCTATACCAGGAACCCAAGACCTCTCTTCTGGACCATAACCTTTCCAGTCTATGAGGTATTGCAGCTTCCCCCTAGAAATACGAGAATCAAGGATGGACTTGATGATATATTCCTCCTGACCATCCACACGGACCGAGGATGGAGGAGCAGAGCGGGAGGAAAATCTGTTACAAACAAGAGGTTTCAATAAAGACACATGAAAAGAGTTAGGGATGCGTAGAGTAGGAGGTAGATCCAGCAAATAAGAAACCGGGTTGATCCTCCTCAGCACCCTGTAAGGACCAATGTAACGAGGAGCAAACTTCAAGGAAGGAACTTTCAGGCGAATGTGTCTGGTACACAACCAGACCCTATCACCCGGAGAAAAAATAGGAGCAGGCCGCCTACGCCTATCAGCATGTGACTTAAACACCGCGGAACTACGTTCAAGAATTTGTCGAGTCTGATCCCACAACTTTCTCAGGTTGGCTATATGAATATCAACCGACGGTATACCCTGGGAAGGAGACACCGACGGAAGAACAGTAGGGTTAAAGCCATAGTTCAAGAAAAAGGGGCTATTACGAGTGGAACCACAAACAAGGTTGTTGTGAGCAAACTCCGCCCAAGGAATCAGACCGACCCAGTCATCCTGGTGTTCAGAAACAAAACAACGTAGATATTGCTCAATTTTTTGGTTAGTGCGTTCGGCTGCTCCGTTAGATTGAGGATGATAGGCCGAAGAAAAATTCAGTTTGATGCCCAACTGGGAACAGAAGGATCTCCAAAAAGGGAAATAAATTGAGAACCCCTGTCTGACACAATCTCATTGGGAATACCATGTAAACGGAAAATTTCTCTAGCAAATATCACAGCCAGTTCAGGAGAGGACGGAAGTTTAGGCAAGGGAATGAAATGAGCCATTTTAGTAAACCTGTCAAGGACCGTGAGGATAACCGTATGCCTACTGGAAGCTGGTAGATCAACAATAAAATCCATAGCCAAACAAGCCCAAGGTTTGTTGGGAACGACTAAGGGCTGCAATAAACCACAAGGGAGATCCCGCGGAAGTTTATTCCTGACACAAACATTGCAAGCCTTGACAAAGTCTTCCACATCCCTACGTAAACCGGGCCACCAGAAGTCTTTGGAGATCAGGCAGTAAGTTTTGTGGATGCCGGGGTGACCAGCGAACTTGCTATCGTGAAAACAGCGAATAATGTCCACTTGGAATTTGGGAGACACAAACAAGCGGCCCACAGGAGTACGTTCGGGAGCAAGAGATTGTTCGTTCATAATATCAGCGAGCAATGGAGAGTGTATTTTGACATTGGTGTTGGCGATAATATTGACTTCAGGAATAATAGGGAACAAAGTGTCCTCTGTAGAGGTGATAGGTTCGTGCTGACGTGACAAAGCGTCTGCCTTAGTGTTCTTAGAACCAGGCCTGTAAGTAAGCATATAATTAAAGTGTGTAAGGAACATAGACCAACGTGCCTGCCTGGCAGATAATCTTTTGGCCTCCCCCATATATGATAAATTTTTGTGGTCAGTCAAGATAGTAACTGGGAGGACAGTGCCCTCTAACAAATGTCTCCATTCCTTTAATGCCATAATGATAGCTAAAAGTTCTCTATCACCAATGTCATATCTCCTTTCAGTGTGTGATAGTTTCTTGGAAAAAAAACCGCAAGGGTGCAGCGGCTTATCTAAACTTTGTCTTTGGGACAACACTGCGCCTATCCCTGTTTCAGACGCATCAACTTCAAGTAAAAAGGGTAGAGAGGTATCAGGATGAACTAATACAGGTGCTGAGGCAAAAGACTGTTTGAGCGTTTCGAAAGCAGATAAAGCCTCAGTAGACCAGGTTTTGGTATCGGCTCCTTGTTTGGTCATATTAGTGATAGGAGCGATAACAGAGGAGTACCCTTTAATAAAACGTCTGTAATAATTAGAAAATCCAAGAAATCTTTGTATGGCTTTGAGTCCCTTAGGTAAAGGCCAATCTAAAATCGATTTTAGTTTGGTCGGGTCCATCATAAACCCGTCTTTGGAAATTACGTAACCTAAGAAAGTTACCTGAGACTGGTCAAAGCTACATTTTTCCAATTTACAATACAATCCATGTTGTAAAAGTTTCTGTAATACCTTTCTGACTTGTCTATGATGTGAATTAATGTCTCTAGAATGGATTAGTATATCATCCAAATATACAATTACACATTCATGTTGGAATTCTCTAAGAACTTCATTGATCAAGTCTTGGAAGACGGCCGGGGCGTTACAAAGCCCAAACGGCATTACGGTATACTCATAATGCCCGTAACGGGTATTAAATGCTGTCATCCATTCATCTCCTTGTTTAATTCGCACTAAGTTATATGCTCCTCTCAAGTCAAGTTTGGTAAAAATACTCGAGCCCTTTTGTCTGTCAAAGAGTTCAGTAATCAAAGGAATAGGGTAAGCATTCCTGATAGTAATTTTGTTCAATCCCCGATAGTCTATACAAGGGCGTAAGGTACCGTCTTTCTTTTCTACAAAAAAGAAACCCGCCCCCGCCGGAGAAGAAGACTTTCTAATAAATCCTTTGTCTAAATTCTCCTTGATGTATTCCTCTAAAACTAAGTTTTCCTTGGTGGATAGAGGGTATACCGTACCCCTGGGAGGCATAGTACCAGGGAAAAGTTTAATAGAACAGTCATAAGACCGGTGGGGAGGTAAAGTATCCGCCTTACCCTTGTCAAATACAGATTTGAGGTCTAGATATTGTAATGGTATCTGAACGTCTGTGGATTGAGAAGTGTTAGCATAAGAGTTTACGGGGCAAACAGAAGTAACTCTCTGCAGACATTCTTTCCTACAACCCATACCCCAAGAAACGATTTCTCCACCCTCCCAGTCAATCTGAGGGTTGTGTCTCTTGAGCCAAGAATATCCTAGTACCACTGGGACTGCCGGGGAGGAAATTAACAGAAGGGAAATCAACTCCTCGTGGAAAATACCAACAGTAAGCTTAACGGGTTCGGTCTCATGGAATATTACTGGTTCAGATAAAGGTCTACCATCTATGGCCTCAACGGCCAAGGGTGTATCTCTCAATTGGAATGGGATACAATGCTTATTAGCGAAAGTTTGGTCTATAAAGCTTTCTGCTGCTCCAGAATCTAATAATGCCATCGTAGCAATAAACCCCTTTTCCCAAGCTAGAGAGACAGGAATCAGAAGCCTATGGTCTTTTTTATTATGCATAGAGGACAGTAATGAAACACCCAAGGCCCGTCCTCTAAGGGAACTTAGGTGCGAGCGTTTCCCGGACGATTAGGGCAACTAAGACGTAGGTGACCTCTCAGCCCGCAGTATAAACAGAGACCCTCCCTTCTTCTGTACTGTCTCTCAGCCTCAGATAAGCGAGTATTACCTATTTGCATAGGTTCTGGTGGAGTAGGATTATAGGAGTCAGGGTTCTGAAATGAGGGAGCGAGTCTTACAGGAAGTCTAGTAACTCTTTCCCGAGTGTTCTGCCTCTGTCTCATGCGTTCATCTATTCTGGAAATGAAGGATACTAAATCCTCTAAATTTTCCGGAAGTTCTCTTGTGGCAATTTCATCTAGAATTTCATCAGACAACCCATTCAAGAATACATCCATAAAAGCTTGTTCGTTCCATTTCACTTCTGCTGCCAATGATCTAAACTCTAGAGCATATTCTACAAGGGTCCTATCTTGTTGTTGAAGGCGTAACAGGGATCTGGCCGCATTAATCTTCCTTCCTGGGGGATCAAAGGTTCTTCTAAAAGCCGTGACAAAAGCAGTGTAGTTGTAGACTAAAGGATTGTCATTCTCCCAAAGGGGATTGGCCCATCTAAGTGCTTTATCTATTAGCAGGGTTATAATAAAGCCTACCTTAGCCCTGTCAGTGGGGTAAGCCCGGGGTTGAAGTTCGAAATGTATGCTTATCTGGTTTAAAAAACCACGACAAGCATCAGGCGAACCCCCATATCGTAACGGTGAAGTGACATGGGAAGATGCGCCTACAGTGGCTACTTCCAAACCAGTACTTAGCGAGTGGCTAGCAGTGGAACGTATTTCTTCAGACTGGGTACTGGAGCGTGTTAACAAAGTTTGTAATGCTAAAGCCATTTGGTCCATTCTATGGTCCATGGCCTCAAATCTGGGGTCAGGAGGACTAGCACCTGCAGGATCCATCATGGCCCTGTCGTAATGTCAGGATACTGACAGGGATCCAATACGCAGAGTGCGGACAGAAGGAGGTACGTATACCGGACCTTAGAATGGCCGGACTAACGTAAGGACAAAGCAAGAATAGTCAAAAGGTAAGCCGAGGTCAAGGGAGCCGGAGGACAGGTAAGCGAGATACAAGCCGAGTCAAAGGAGAGGAGAGGACAACAGGACAAAAGACAAGCAAGGGTCAAAACCGGAAACACAAGATAAAGAACGCGCTGAGTGACTAGCAAGCTAGAACCACGACAGGGCAATGAGCAGTAGTAAAGGTTTCCTTTAAATACCCTGTTACCTAAATAGAGACCACGCCCCCAAAAGGTCCGGAATAGCGGTTCCCGGCACTTTATGTAAATGCCGACGTCATGACGTCGACGCTAGCCGTCGCGTCATAAAAGGGGGAGGAGCTAGCGCGGCCAGCGAGAAAACGGCCGGAATATGCCGAAATGCTAGGGGCAGGGAGCCCCTAAACAGAGAGGATGTCTTCCCTGGATTCAGCACCAACAGGTACCCTGACACCTGTATAATCTGGAGTCTACTGGGACAGAGGGGTCGGTATAAGAGCTGCTACACACTCCACATATTCTTTTTGTCTGGATTCAGCGGCACGCTTAGCTGCACTATCTGCCATCCGATTTCCTTTCACCACATCACCATCACCTTTCAGATGTGCTCGACAATGTATGACACCAACTTCCTTCGACTCCCATACAGCTTCCAATAGTTGTAATATCTCAGCTGCGTACTTGATTTCTTTTCCTTCTGAGGTCAGTAATCCTGTCTGAGTCTGTGTAGATATTTACTTTCAACCCTTCAGCCAATTGCAAAGCCCGTGTAAGTGCGATTAATTCTGCCTTCTGTGCTGATGTTCCTTTTGACAATGGCCGCGCTTCTATCACCTTGTCTATAGTTGTCACTGCATATCCGGCATAGCGAATCCCTTCTTTCACGTAACTACTGCCGTCCGTGTAATACTGAACATCGGGGTTCTGGATGGGAAACTCATGAAGGTCCGGTCTACTTGAGAACACTTCATCCTCCAGGCAATCATGTCGACTCTCAGTAGGTTGCGGCAAGAGGGTAGCTGGGTTCAAGGTATTAACAGTCTCAAGATGCACTCTCGGGTTCTCGCATAACATGGCTTGATACTTAGTCATGCGGCTATTGCTAAACCAATGATTACCTTTATAGTCTAGCAACGTCTGTACTGCGTGCGGGACTCGCACATAGAGTTCCTGACCCAGAGTGAGCTTGTCAGCTTCTGCTACCAACAGGGCGGCGGCAGCTACGGCCCTTAGACAAGGAGGAAGACCACTGGCTACTGCATCCAGTTGTTTGGACATATACGCAACAGGTCGTTGCCATGATCCCAGATACTGTGTCAGTACTCCCACAGCCATCCTTCTTTGCTCGTGTACATATAAGTAGAATGGACGTGTATGATCAGGTAGACCTAATGCGGGGGCGCTCATCAATGCCTTCTTAACATCCTCAAATGCCTTCTGCTGTTCGATGGTCCACAGGAAGGAATCATGTTCCGTGCCTTTAATAGCGGCATAGAGGGGTTTCACCAGTATCGCATAACTGGGAATCCATATCCTACAGAAGCCTGCTGCCCCTAAGAATTCTCGCACTTGTCTTCTATTCTTAGGTGTTGGTATTTGGCATACAGCCTCTTTTCTTTCAGGCCCCATTATCCTTTGACCTTCAGAGATATGGAATCCCAGATACTTGACAGTTGGCTGACACAACTGAGCTTTCTTCCTGGACACCTTGTATCCTGCCTTCCAAAGAATGTGCAGTAAATCATAAGTTGCTTGCTGGCATATCTCTTTAGTTACTGCCGCTATCAACAAATCATCCACGTATTGTAGTAGTACACATTCTCCTGGGATGGACTTGAAATCTAATAAGTCCTGACTTAATGCTGATCCAAATAGGGTAGGTGAATTTTTAAACCCTTGGGGCAATCTTGTCCAGGTCATCTGACGTTTCGAGCCCGTTACAGCATCTTCCCATTGGAATGCAAAGATACACTGGCTTTCTGTAGCAATTCGTAGGCAAAAGAAGGCATCTTTAAGGTCCAAGACTGTAAAGTAAGTAGTCCCACCCGGAATCAAGGCAAGCAGGTTATAATGATTGGGCACAACTGGATGTATACTTACTACCGCATCATTGATTGCTCTCAAATCCTGCACAGGACGATACTCATCTGACCCAGGCTTCTGAACAGGCAACAATGGAGTATTCCAGGGGGAAGTACAGAATTTTAGGATACCATACCTTATGAACTTATCCAAATAAGACTGTATGTTCTTCTTCGCCTTTTGAGGTATATGGTATTGTCGCAGGCTTACTGGATAAACCCCAAGCTTTAGTTTGATGCGTATAGGTGGGATATTGCGAGCAAGTCCTGGTGGGTTATTTTCTGCCCACACTCCTGGTATATTATACAAGGATTCATCACTCTTAGGGTTTTGACTTGTCATCACTGTATAAAGTCGCCACTCTTCTTCCTTTGGTACTGATAGTGTCATTATACCTGAGGGTCCATTAAACTTCAATGATGTCGTTCCGTTAGGCAGAAATGTTATCTGTGCTTGTAACTTCGACAACAAATCCCGTCCTAGAAGTTGGACTGGACATTCAGGCATGTAAAGGAACTGATGTTTCACTACGTGGCCTCCCAGTGTACAGAGTCGACTTTTGAGAACCAGTTTAGCAGCACTCCTCCCAGTTGCTCCTATTACAGTTTCTTCCTGAAGGAGGAGCAACTAGGTCGGTTACCACAGAATGTTCAGCACCAGTGTCGATCATGAAAGAACTCCTTTTTCCCCCTATTGCTACATCGACCATAGGCTCTGCTCGACCAAGGGGGATGGAGCCCGGTCGGTATCAATTGTCCTCCATGACTGTCAGCCAAACCCACAAAGTCCCTATCTTCTCTTTCTCGCAGTCTCTGCGCTGCTGGGTAATACCTATCCCCTTGAACGCTTCCTCTACTATTCCCACCATTTCCTCCAGGGCCTCCTCTTCCTCTCACTCTACCTCTATAGTTATTACTATATCCTCCCCTTGTTCTATCTCTCTCATGTTGTTCCCTCAATGGACACTCACTCCTCCAATGCCCTTCTTCCCTACAATATGCGCATTGGTTCCTACTTAAAGGCTCCCTATTCCACTTATTCTCACTTTTCTCGGTTCCCCTGTACACTTCCTTTTCCCTTCTATCTACACCAGCGATAGCTACCGCTAACATATCTGCCTTCCTTCTCATCTTACGCTCTTCTTCCTTCTTCGTCTCTGTCTCCCTATTCATATAAACCTTATTTGCTATTTCCATTAGTTGAGTTATAGACATCCCTACAAACCCTTCTAGCTTTTGCAATTTTCTTTTAATATCTCCGTAAGCCTGGCTGACAAAGGCAGAGTTAACCATCGGGGAATTCTCAGGAGCCTCTGGACTAAAGGGGGTATACAATCGGTATGCCTCCAATAATCGGTCATAAAAGGCACTGGGCGACTCATCACATTTCTGCAATACCTCAGCCGTCTTTGACATATTGATCGTCTTTTTCCCTCCGGCTTTTATGCCAGTAATAATGGCTTCCCTATAAGCTTTTAGGTGAGCCATATAAGCACCATTAACATTCCAATTCGGATCTACGTTTGGGTAATGAGCTGTGGCCCATGCTACCGGGTTGGCCTGATTCTGTGCACGGGCCACTTCTTCAAGCGCTTTAATTGCCGCCTGATTAATCCGAGTCCTTTCCTCTTTATTAAACAATGTCATAAGCAATTGCTGGCAATCAGCCCAAGTGGGATTGTGCGTTTGGATTATGGAGGTAATCAAATCTGTCATGGCTTGAGGTTTGTCTGTGTAAGAGGAGTTATGGGTTTTCCAGTTGAACAAATCCGTAGTGGTAAAGGGAACATAAACAAATACGGGGTCGGCATGTTGTAACTGGCCTTCACCATTAATGTGTGTCGGGCCCGGTGTAAATCGGAGAGGCATTTGATAATCTCGGGGTTGGAGGGTACCGGTTGTTACGATTGCCCCCGGTCTAGCAGGAGGGTTGATCGCTTGGATGTCCTGGTTCCCGCTGCAGAGAGTCGAACGGAGGTCTTTCGGTAATCAGCTGTAAGTGTAGAATATCCCCAAGCACGATCTAAACATCAATATCCCGGATCCCTACAACATGAGTCGAGGCTGCAAGTTGAGGGTCAAAACGAACTGGCTTTACTGGCACATAGCATGGCAATTTATGTGATTCCTCAGGTCCAAGGACAGTCCCCTGTGGACCTGATGGAATACAGGTACAGTACAAACAGGTAACCAATCACAGCATACTGTATCATTTGAAGTAGTACCCGCCCAGCTTGGAGATAATGAGGCCAACGGTTTTACAATCTAATTATCTCCAAGCGCACAAAAGACCACGTTTTATTATGCCCCAGAAAACTACATAAAAATCCATAACTTGTACATTATTACAGGAAAACCATTCATTCCACCATTCATTTTGAGGCTCGCGTTCGTATAGATAAACCAGGCGAATGCCGCTCTAATCCCACGAACAAAATGTACTGTTTCTGCCGTATAAAGTCCGTTCGGCATTATGAGATGGTTAGTCTTTGTTGGCGGCCATGTTTTCTGCTGGTTTAGCGAGCAGCGGGACTTCGTGTCTAACTCGTGGAACTAAACTCGGTATCAGTTCCTGCGAAGTCCCGCTGTCGGCCTGGTAGTGGGCTCGTTCGGTAAGGGAATGAGGGCCACCTGGGAGCAGGGTACTTGACCTGTGGTTAACCGCAGAAACCATAGTTAATGAGCGCCACGCGACCCGCTGTAGGGGGTCGTCGTTCGGTGGATCGTTCGGTCTTTTCCCTTCGGTACTTTGGGTGCGAACGTCGATGCCCCCAGGCATAACGATTACATTGTGGTTAACCGCAAACCGCAGCCATCTGGGTGGTTAATGGCTACCACACTCCGCGAGCCGGGGGGGTCGCCCGTTCGGTAGTTTGCGGGGTGACGGGGTTAAGTGGCGGCACACGCCAGTTTCTGGGGGGTCCCCCGTTCGTACCACGAATGGAGCCTCCATAAGGGTTCGTGTAATCCATTCGTGTGGTTTTCTGTTTAACTTATGCAGTGGCAAACAGTATCAATCAGTGAGTAAAAACAGCAACATAGTGATTTCCAGTCTTTTGTAACACCGGTCAATTGTCGGGTTAGTATGGGGCTTCGTTGAGGAAGGTCAGTTATGGGTTCCGGTCGAGGGGGACGCTTTTTCTTTACTGAAGGGGAGGTTGTTAAGCAGAATATTCCGGGCCGGGCTGGGAGGAGCCTGACCAGGAACCAGAAATGACGTCAAATCCGGATAGGTGGAGTTAGTGGGGGTAGGTACCGGAAGGGGAGGGTTTAGAACAAGTGGGCTAGGCTCTGAGCTAGAGGATGGGGTAGGAGGAGACAATGGGGCAAGGGGAGTGGCATTACTAGCCGCACCTCCTCTTCCTGTAGAGGAGGAGTAAGGGGGCGGTAAAGGAGTCTCTGACTCAGGGGGCGTGTCCAGAATGGGCGTGATCACGGCCTTGGTGGACAAACGAGTTCTGGCCAACAGGAGGCGGCATTGCTCCTCTTGGCACACCCTGATCCATTCTGGCAAGTCATCCACGGCCTGTTTCCAACAATCAATATATGGAAACTGGTCGTAAAGTTCCGGCCTACCACGCTACACTAGATTAGGATCAGGACTACCACGTGGAGGCCATGCAACCACTAAGGCAGGCCATTCCCTGCTACATAAAGAAGTCAAACGTGTTGGAGACATCTTTACCCCAAAATCACATACATTATATCCCTTTTTAAAATTCTTTAACATGCAATCTAAGGGATCAACGATCTTTGAATCCAACGCACCCATAATTAACAATGGAGCGTCGTCTCCAATAGAAACAAAACAAAACACACTTCCAACAGTCACACCCGTTTCCCTTGGCAACAGCACCACGTGGCACAGTTACTAGGCCAAACGCACACAACAAATCATACAGGGAATTCCCGTACACACACAGCTGTTACACCACACACTAAATAACTATTACTGTACCTTTTTTGGCGAAATTATACAATTACCCACGCTATAATTCTCAGTATTTAAATTACCCGTCTATAACACACCCTAGTAACATCGTCTTTACAAACAGTAGTTATAGTACGGTTAGCATTGGTTAGAATACAATTTTAAAGTCACAGGTCAGTTAATAGTAGTTATGGTGTTAAACATACAACATAAACGACAGTTATTAGTGATTATTTACAGTATCAGTGATTATAATACATGGTTATGGTACCGTGTGCTATGATACAGTTACACACTATTCACACTCTCGCTAGACGGCAGAGCTCACACTACCCAGCAAGATATACACTCTACTATAATAAATTTTAACACATTTACAGTTTCCCAACTAATCTATTGGACAGTACCTCGAGGGAATACCTAAAACTATTTACATCCGTTTTGGTTAGCCGTCGCTGCCCAAGCACCACATATAGCGAACTAGAGGGCGGAATTTACAACAATACCCTTTTAGTCTATCTACTCTATCAATAGTCTAGTGGGTTCCAAATTTACACGCCTTCCCACTTAGCCAAGATAGGTTGAGAACTAGCAAACGATAATGTACACCAGAGTCTGCTTAGTCTCCCGGTCCCTCCGACCTAGCGAACGAAATGTACACCCTAGATACGCTAGTCTAGACAAGACACCGGTGTCCGGCTTGGGCTATATACATTCAACCAAGACCCAGCCTGACTCCATACCAAGATTAGACGGGCTGACTACAGGGCGTCTAATTATGAGCGGTGCGCCTTTGCTCCTTCCCTCCCTGGAGGGGGCCAATTCCATACACAATTCCAATTCAAACCCCTTATGGGCCTACCGCACAATCGGTATCCAATACCCCTAGTGGGTCCACCGTCTAAAACAGTAGTCGTCTTACCTCCTCGTTCCTGAACCTGAGTTCACACTCATCGACGGGGACACCCCAGTACTTACTACGTAGAGGCCGATGATCTCCTGGACAACAGACCAGTGGCGCCGAGACGAAGGGAGGTCCACGCAGAAGTTCAGGGGTGCAGCCGTAGAGAACGTGGGCAAAGATAGACCGTCTCACGCCTCTGCTTCCTAGCCACCGTTAACGACGAGCTTCCCGGCCAATGCACCAAAGATGTTACCGGGAAACTGACGGAGGCCAAGCACAGAGAGATGGACACAGGTTTCTTCAGGAAGGAAGAGATCTTTATTCGATTCACCGACCGGGACTCAGAGGGACTTATGTCACCAAAAACAGCAAAGATCTGAGTACTGAATACATAGAGTACATTCCTTATATAGCACTGTAGCTTCTCCCATAATTAGCTACGCCCACACATACCCTTAACCTAATCAATGAATAGAGTCTAAACTCATCCATCCGGTCTAACCACGTGGCTCATCTGAAACAAAGGAGAGGAACGCGTAATTCCAGTTCCTGCATTCCTGCACATGCTCAGTACAGTGATGACAGTATCTTAGCTACGTGTAACTAACTAACTGATACTACAAACACATGTACCTACATATGCCTTGTGGCAATCTTGGCCTGCTAAACTTGTATTTTACTGGAATTCCATCACACTACCAGTTACTGGGTGGCCACCATTTCCTGTATCAGAGTCACATGGTGAGAACAATGGATGAAGCACATGGTGAGAACAATGGATGGCGGCCATTTTAACTCACAGACTCTGTTTGGACTTTTCTACACGGTGCCATCTCGCCAGTATTTGGTGCACAGATACATCATGCAGTGGTTTTGGACTATACAACAGGGGACACATTATACAGTTATTTTTTTAATTTAGCCTGTATATGTTCTGCAGAATCTGCATTAAACCAGGGACTAATGAAAGTATTTAGAAAATTGGGCAGACTAGATGGGCCGAATGGTTCTTATCTGCCGTCACATTCTATGTTTTCTATGTTTCTAAATTTAAATACTCTCCATTTGAAATAAAGGGAGAGAGTGAGAAAAAATCAAGGAGAAATATATTAAAGGAAGAAAAAGGAAAAGAGAAAGGAGAGAGAAGAAAAGAAGTAATCCCCCTCTATGTATATGATTAAGCTAAGTAACTCCCTGCCTATTACAAAAAGTTTGTGATTTATTTCTCGCCAAAAAAAAAAAGGGAAAGGAAAGGAAAAAGGAAGAAGAAAAAAGGAGGAGAGAAAAAAATAGGTAGAAAAATAGAAGGGAAAAAGAAAAAAAAAGGCAAAAGAAAAAGGAGAAGGCGAAAAAGAGAGGAAAAAGGAAAGAAAAAGGATAGAAGGGGGAAGGAAAAAAAGAAAAGAAAAAGTGAGAAAAAGCTGGTTATAAAAGTACCGTCATTTATCAAGTTAAGGTAATTATATTTAAGTATCCTTTCTTGGAAAGAGAATTATTAGATTTTTTAAAACAAAGAAAAATCTAAAGACCAAAATAAAAACTCAGAAAAGAGGATGTCTGGCTTTTTTTCTCCACAGCCATCTAAAGATCAACTGAATAAAGTATTGAATGAAGACAATAATTCCTCAGTAGAAGAACATTTAAACACAATTTCACAAATAGAAGGAGATAATCATATTACACAAGACTTCCTTCAAAAATGCCTAGATAATCAACTACAACTGCTAAACGTAGAAATTGATATATATTATTTTTTTAAATTTCTTCTCATTCCACCATCGATCGACATTTGACAATCACACATCATTAAGAGATCACATATTATATATAACATCACGGTATTACACTTTTATTCTAATTAATACATGCACACATCACTCACTTTGTTTTCTCTCTCTCTTCACATTATTTAAGACTCCTGACTTACCACCAAAGGCGCCAACACCACGAACTCCACAGGCCCTAGCCTGTCACGATGGGAGCGCTGAATGACCTATTCATGAGCCTCCAGAGATCTATCCAAGCTGATGTGACCTCCCTCCGTACAGACATCACAGGCCTAGTGGGAAGGCTGAGCACTCTGGAGACCTCCTCAGATGGACAGACAAAAAAGATAGCAGCATTGGATAACATGGTGAAAGGCCTACAGCAGCAACAAGCAATCACTGAGCAGAGGTTTGCCGCCCTGGAGCATCAGAGGCGATGCAAGAACCTCAAGGTACGAGGCATACCCGAGGAAATACCGGCGGCTGAACTCCAACACCTGGTGAGACGCCTGCTGGTGGCGCTGCTAATACCCAAACAAGCCAAGACCATGAATCTGGATGGTGTATTCCGCATCCCTAAGCCGAGGAAGGCCCCAGCAGCTGCTCCAAGATACGTGAGATGCCTGAATCGGATGCGCTACTAGAGACACTCAGCCTCGCATGAGACTATCTAGGCACCTCCGGATGGGGGAAGGCCCCAGCGGCAACCCACAGATGGGACCCCACCAAGGTCACTCCATTCATCCCCCAGCGTGCGGAATCTAGTGCCTACGCTGCAACGACCACCGGAGGCTAACCACAGCCTGCCTCACCCTGCACACATACCAAAGCAGGATTGCTGTAATAGACCTGAGCACAGTTTGTTATACCTGTTAGTTTTCTTTTTTATTGCCGTCCACTCTGCGCTTACCTCACTATAAAAGCCTACCCGCACTCCGATGGGTTGGCTTAGTAGCCAACAGCTACCCTCCCTCCCCCGTCCCTGCCTCTAACCACACCATATAGCCACATACTGTAGGCTCGACACATCTTGGAAGCAAAGTGGCGTAAAACCCTTTAGAAAGCAGTCCCAAACACACCTAATGCCAGGAAGTGGCCGCACCAGCCACATAAGGAACATTATAGACCCAGCCAGCACCCTGACATATGCAGTATCATGTTACCTTTTTGTCTATATACAAAAATTGTGCTAATACTTCGACTGCCACATTGTTTTGATATGTGTTTTACTGAACCTGCCTCAGCTGTTGTGGCAATACAGGCCTGTTTGTTACTTGAGCACAACAAAAATAAAGAATTTAAAAAAATAAAATAATAATAATAATAATATCAGTGAACGCACAGGATTTAAATCTCAATATAAGAGATCTCCTGTTCATAGATTTTTAAAGCAACAAAGAGTGGATTTGGCTTTTATACAGGACATTGGACAACTGATGATAAAATGTTTCTTAAAAGCAAAGATTTTCCTAGTATAATTCATGCATCCAATAAGGAAAAAACAAAACAAAAGGGGGTAGCAATAATAGTGACAAAATCCATAAATGTTGAACTCATCCATCAGATTTTAGACCCTATGTGACGCTACATGATAATCGTTGCTAAAATAAATGAAGAAGTATATACATTGATAAATGTATATCTTCCTAATGTATCTCCAGTCTGTCTCCTAATATTGGATATGGCAGATAAGGTTAAGAAAGGTATGCTTATAGTTGCAGGAGAATTTAATTGTGTCTTAGATGTAGACTTAGATAAGAATTTTTTAAAAGTCCATTCCAATAAACAATAAATAAAAACTAAAAAAAAAAACAGCTATGAAGATGACAAACACTTTAAATAAATTTAATCTGTATGATTTCTGGAGAATTTTCCATCCTGGTAAAAAAAGATTTTACCCATCTCTCTAGAGTACATATGTCATATTCTAGTAGTGATTTGATGTGTGCAAACCAGCCTTTACTCAATAGAATTTCTAAGATAAATATCCTCAATAACACATGGTCAGATCACAATATACTTATGCTTCATTTAAAAGATGCATTTAAATACAATGCTCGACCTTCATGGAGATTAAATGAAAATATATTAAATTTTTAAGATAATAAACACAACATTGCCAATTTAATTTAATTTTATTTTATTTTAAAGAAAATAATAACCAAGATACATCTATACCTACCAATTGGTGTGTGTTTAAAGCCGTTATAACAGGCCATTAAAATTAGAACATGAATTAAAAAAAAAAAACAGGGAAAAAATATGGCCGATTTATATTTTACTTTTTCCAACTTAGCTTATGAAAATACATTACATCCATCAAACCAAACTTACTCAGAAATGTTAAGAATCCAAGAACAAATTAATCTCAAACTAAGACAAAAAAATCAATTTATGCATCGAAAAAAATTAAAATCAAATATTATGTGGGTAAATTATTATCGGATAGACTTAAAAACACGATTCTAAATCCAAGATATCTAAACTGATAGTAAACAATTAAACTTTATTATCTCTGGAAAGTTTTATATAACTATCATGAAGATTTATAAAACTTAAATAGTTAAGAATCGGATATAGTTACATTTTTTCAAAATGTAGAATTTTCAAAACTTTCAAAAACACACAAAAAAATGCTAAACTTCCCTATTACTTTGGAAGAAGTAGATTGAAATATTTCCAAACTTCAATCTCAAAACCCCCCAGGATTAAGCAATATCTTCTATAAACTTTTTAAAGCAAACCTTACATGCCAATTAACATCCACATTTAATGGTATAGTAGACCAAAAATATTTTCCTTCAGAACGAACAAAACCCTTCACAAATGTAAAATTACAGACCAATTTCTCTTTTAAATGCCGACATTAAAATATTTGAAGCTATTCTTGCCGATAGGATAAAACATGTTTGAAACAATTTAATACACCCAGATCAAATAGGCTTTGTGCCTAAAAGATTTTCAGGCTCAAATGTAAGAAGACTGCTTACCATATTGGATCTAGCAGAGAGACAAGGGATCCCCTTCTTGACCCTGTCAATAGATGCTGAAAAAGCATTTGACAGGGTCAGTTGGGGATTTATAAGAAAATCTCTGCAAAGTTTCGGTACCCACGACTGGATGTTGCAAGTCCATGTACTACACTACATCAGCAAGAACCGTTGGCCATGGTATTCAGTAGGAATGGTTTCCTATAAAAAAATGGAACCAGGCAAGAATGTCCACTTTCGCCTCTCTTATATATTTTGTCAATAGAACCCTTAGCAATGAGAATTAGAAATAATCAAAATATCAAAGGAGTTTCCATTAAACTTAAAATTAGTTTATACGCAGACGATGGTCAATAGCAAACCCAATGAGCTCATTACTAAATTTAATGAATGAACTATAACAGTATAGTATAGTTTCCAACTACAAAATGAACATAGAAAAATCTATGATCCTTCCTACAAAAATAGACAGCAACAAAAAGTCAAAATCACTAAAAATTTAAATAATTTAATGGAAATAAATTTTTGAGATATGTCAAAATCAACAAACCATTCTACTAAAAACTGGAGGTAGGTTGGACTATCATGATGGGGTCGTATTAACCTAATAAATAGCTATAAAATCCCTAAATGGCATTATTTGTTTCAGTCTCTAATCCTTGGCGTCAAATGATACATTCTAATATAACAGACTTTTACGGAAAGCAAAACCTCCCAGGATAAGTAAAAATATTTTATCTATGAGTAAGAATAAAGGAGGTTTAGGATACCCAAATATTAAAAATCTTTATCAGGCTAGTGACTGCAATCTTATTCCCCAGAATTTGAAGCATGGCAAGATGCTGAATGGCTTATGTCAGGATATGAGGATTTATCATCAAATGGAATATTAAAAAACAAACAAAAAACAATTACTAATTTAAAACAGAAAAGTACAGTTTTAAGTCAATTAACATATTATTGGTTAAACATTCAAAAGCAATTGTGAATAATATCAAAATTATTACCTTAAAATGACATAGGAATTCTTAAGGTATCAACAGAAGATTTCAATCTGTATGTATGGAAACAAAGAAATATTTTACTATATCACAATTGATAAATAATATGTCTCTAAAATCATTTCCAGAATTAATGGATGAACTTAATCTTCCTAACTCTCAAATTTTCAGTTACCTCAGAGTTAAGAATATCATAAACAAGCATCTTTATAATTTAAAATATTTCATAAATATTTAATCATTCAAAAATTGAAAAAATATTGTCAAAAACAAGACAACTGATTACAAATCCTAACAACATATAAAAAGTTCCTGCCTTATCTAAATGTGAAAAAGATTTGAGACTAAATATTGAGAATGAACAATGGAATAAAACTTTATTTAGTTTCACCCCATATGCTCACTGTTTAAATCTTCCGGAGATGCATTATAAAATTACAAATAAATGGTATTGGGTTCCCACTAAAACAGCAAATTTCTCCATCTGAGTCTGAAATATGCTGAAGATGTGATAGAGAAACAGGGACATATTTGCACATATGGTGGGGATGTGATATGCTTAAAGATATTTGGAACAAAACTTGCCAATGGTTTACCAAAGTATCTAATGTTAAAATTAACTAGTCTACATCTTAATTGGCCAACCATATCACTAAAACATAAAATGTAACTCACCCATATTTTACTAGCAACAATATTAATAATTGCTCAAAACTGGAAATCTACAAGCAGTCCAATTTGGAATAAAGTGTTTACTCAACTAATAAATTAAATTCAGATGGAAAAAGAGATTAGTATTAACCTGTTAAATTAAAAATAAATATATGATATATGGGACCAATAGTTACTAAGATAGTCGAACATATATATCCGGATTATATTTTAACCTGGAGGTTTCTGATTTCCCTTTTTCTCGGCAGTATCAATTTGATGTTGTCAATTTAATTTGTTTGGTAACTAGTATGTTATATGCTTTATGTTATTTGATGAAAAAAAAAAAAAACAATTATGAACGCTAACTTTGTGACCAATGGCTACGAAAAAAGACTGAACATACCCCATTTGCAATACCTTGGGTTGTCTACTTTTGCAAATGGTATGCCATCATGGGGGTAATTCTCATTCCTGGGCTACCATACGGTCTCAAAGGCAACATAACCAATCTGGCAAATTTCTATGTGAAAAAATAGGGTTATATTTGACTCTGTAACTTTCAAAAACACTATAAAACCTGTACATGGGGGATACTGTTATACTCGGGAGACTTCACTAAACACAAATATTAGTGTTTCAACATCAGTGAAAGTGCTGTTTGTGTGTGAAAGATGCAAAAAACTTCACTTTCACTGACAATCAGTGGCGTACCTACCACAGTCACAGGGGTCGCAGCTGCGACTGGGGCCTTCACTGCAGATGGCTAGATGGTGCCCCCTCCATATTCCCCCTGTCATAGGGGGGCCAATGAGGTGGCCCACTGGCCACCTAATGGACCCCACAGGCGGGCAGCAGAGTCTAGCGGATGGCACTGGGCTGTCCTGCAAATGTCTTTGAAATAACTGCATTCGTGTGATCTGCTAGTTTTCTATGTGTTTTAAAAGAATTGTATTCCTCTGATTGTTCGGTAGAATCATTCGAATAAACTAAGGGAATGAAACTACCGAACAATCAGACCTCCTCTGTGTTAAGTGTGTCCTCAATCACCCGTTGCAACATTGTTGCGAACGGGTAATTGATAAGTTAAGTAGCCGTCCTTTGTTCTCGGGGGTGGCCGCCATTCGACAAACGAACACGTGGCGGCGGCCATTTTAAAACTCCCGAACAGCAGTGTTTTGCCGTCGAGTGTCTGGAACTCAAATCGGACACTCGACTAGGTGAACATCGCTGAAACCTCCACAAGCCCGGTCCGTTCAGTTCCAAACTACCGAACGGGGGGATTCAGGCGAACACTCCCTAGCCTCTATAGCTAGAGGCTTTCGTGCAGTTTGTTCCCTTATTCCAGGACCGACCGCAGGGCCCATTCGCATGGAACTGTATTCGGCTATTTCAGTCAGTGCGGTCGGTCATTTTATTCCCTCCATAAATTTCCCGAACCCCTGGTCTGATCTGGGTGATTTTTGGATATGTTGTTCACCCAGATCAGGGCTATCAGGGGATGTAGGATTTAAAGGGGTACCCCTACGTTTAGGGGTACATCCAGAAACGGGGGGAATTGCTAGACTGGATAAGGGGATTATGATGCTGGCTGAGGGGAGGAGATGTGTGGGAGGTTACCAGGACAGGATTGGCTACTGTACTAATGAGTGTAAATCCCTCCCTTGCATGGGAGCATGCTTTAAAAGGCCACTGTGGATTAAAGTTCTCAGTTCTGCTCCTGAAACTGTGTGTCGTCCAGTTATTGGGATTGCTGTGGGGATATTGCTGTTATTTTACCTGCTGGAAACCTTGCCTGTGGATTTATTACTTACTTGTTCCTGAGCCTCACTTGTATCATAAGCGGAGATAACCTGGGGAATATTGCATCTCCGCTACATTGGTTGGCAGCGGTGGGATCCAGACTCACAAGGGAACAAGGACTAATGGAATACGGATGGAGAGTGATTATGCCAAGCTAAAAAGATCCACGCTAAAAGATCTCCTGGAAGCGAAAGGTATTGCAGCCAGCAACAAAAGGAAAGCAACCCTCATTGCAGAAGTGATGGCTGAATACCAGCAGGAGGACAGGGTAATCCCTGAGCAGCAGAGTGCAGCAGATGGAGCTGAAAAAGAGGAGTTCCAGAGACAGCTGCAGTTTAGGCTGTCCTTTTATGGAGAGAATCCAACAGCGGATATTATATCCAGGACAATGACAGAGGTGCAGGAGTTTATACTGCGTCAAAGGCCACTACAGCAGCTTGAGAGGAATGCTACCACAGCTACCATCACACAGGGTAAGACAAAAATTCCTTACCAAGCCTTTAAAATGTATGTAGAAGCAGAGGAGGATATAGATGCTTTTCTCCAAGACTTTGAAAGGCTGTGTGCATTGCATAGTATTAGCCCAGATGAGTGGGTGCCTATTTTAGCAGGGAAGCTCACAGGGAAGGCTGCTGAAGCCTATAGAACTGTACCTGATGAGGAAATTCGGAATTACCGCAGAGTAAAAGATGTATTCCTGGCCCGATATGCAATCACGCCAGAGGCATATCGGCGGCGGTTTAGAGACCTAAAGAGAAATGACAAGGACTCTCATGTGGAATGGGCTTGCAAGTTACATCGGGCCGCCCTGGGGTGGGTACAGTCCAATAAGGCTCGGTCCATGGAGGACTTATTACAAATGGTGTTGTTGGAGCAATTTTATGAGGGGGTAACCAGCGATGTCCAGGAATGGGTGAGGGACAGAAACCCTACCTCCCTCACCGAAGCTGCCAGGAAGGCAGATGAGTACCTGGATGCACGCAGACAGCAGAAACCTGCAGCCCCAAAAACCACCTTTAAAACATTTGGGGGAAACAGTTACAACCCAGCTCCACCGAGACAACTGCCACCACCACCACCACCACCCGCTGCACAGCCACGTTTTCGCCAGCCCACTTCTGGCCCCTGTCATCACTGCCAGAAATGGGGACATTATAAAAGGGAATGTCCCCAGCTGAGGGATCGTTCCACCTGGATTCGCCCCGGCCCACCACCACCGCCAAGAGCAGCCGCAGCCCACCACTACCAAGATATAGTGGCCACACCATATGGGTCAGCCGTTCCCATAACAACCGTGGAACAGTGGGAAGTACTGCACGAGGCGGATCCAGTCCAGGCCAATGCTGATAACAGACAGCATCACAGGCAGACCGTATACCTGGAGGGTAAAGCGGTACAAGGACTACGTGACTCAGGGGCTACTATCACCCTGGTAAAGAGTCACCTGGTGTCAGATCAAGCGAAACTGAGTAAAACTGTGGCCATCAGGGTAGCCGAGGGAGCAGTGTACCGGCTACCTACAGCAAGGGTACATTTACATTGGGGAGCGGGGGCAGGGCATGTGGAGGTGGGGTTGATGCCGCAGTTACCGGCGGAGGTATTGTTGGGGAACGATCCGGGGAGGCTCACGTCTGCTTTTGAGCCCCAGACACCCACCACAAGAGAAGCTCACCCTGTGGTCACCCGTCAACAGGCCCGCACCCAGGACTACAACACACTTCCGGAGGTTCAGGTAAGAGACCCTTCCCCTTCCCTTGACTGTGTTCCCTGGGCCCCTCCTAACGAATTTGCAGCTGAGATAGTGACTGACCCCACCTTGCAGGTGTATAGGGTCAAGGTGACAGCAGACCCTCCTGGGGGAGAGGGAGAGAGATTTGTCTGGGACAAGCAGCTTTTGTACAGGGAGACAGACAAGCAGATTGCTGGGTCAGACCCAATAGTGATGAGGCAGCTAGTGGTGCCGCAGCGGTACCGAGCAGAGCTACTCCGGATAGCGCACGATATCCCGCTATCCGGACATCTAGGGGTCAGTCGCACTAGGTACCGACTGACCCAAAGTTTCTTCTGGCCAGGGATCAGCCAGGAGGTACGCAGGTATTGCACCACCTGCGATACCTGCCAAAGGGTAGGGAAAAGGGGAGACCGGAGGAAGGCGAAACTACACCCCCTGCCCATAATTGAGGAACCTTTTAGCCGAATAGCGGTAGACTTGATAGGCCCCCTCAAGAAAGCTAGCCCGTCAGGCAAAAGGTACATTTTAACGGTAGTAGACTATGCTACTAGATATCCAGAGGCAGTGGCTCTGACCAACATTCACGCTGAAACGGTCGCGGATGCCCTCATGCAGATATTCTCCCGGTTGGGATTACCCAGGGAGATTATCTCGGATCAGGGTACCCAATTTACCGCAGAATTCACCCAACACCTCTGGAGGATCTGTGGCATTAAGCCTATTATCAGTGCCCCATACCACCCCCAGACTAATGGGCTCTGCGAACGGTTCAATGGTACATTGAAACAAATGCTCCGAACCTTCGCAGAGACCCACAAGGACTGGGAGCGGTTCCTGCCGCATCTCCTATTCGCTTACCGGGAGGTGCCGCAGGAATCCACGGGGTTTTCCCCGTTTGAACTGCTATTTGGGAGGAGAGTCAGAGGCCCCTTAGATCTTATAAGAGAGCATTGGGAGGGAGATCGGAGCGCAGATGGCACTCCCATCATACCATATGTGTTGGCCCTCCGAGACCGCCTGGAAGCATTAACTAGGACGGTAAGGGAAAACCTTCAGGCGGCACAGACCCGCCAGCGCACATGGTATGATCGGGGAGCCAGGGACCGTAGCTTTCAGGTCGGGCAGAAAGTGCTAATTTTAAAGCCTGTCCGACATGACAAGCTACAGGCTGCCTGGCAGGGACCTTATAGGGTGGTGGAACAGAGATTTGACACCACCTATATAATTGGCCCCTGCACAGGGACGGGAGGGCGACGCATGCTCCATGTGAACATGATGAAGCCCTACCAAGAGCGCTCCGAGGAGGTAACCGCCATATGTGCGCCCAATTCTGACAAGTTTGACAGCTTACCACTCCCAGATCTGCTGGAAGATGGGCAGCTGTCTGGGGATTTAGGGGAAGTCGCACTGGGAGACCAGCTGAGCCCGCAGGAGCGTATCGAGGTACAGCCGCTGTTGGAGGAGAAACAAGACACGTTCTCTAATGTACCTGGGTACACCCCTCTGGCCACTCACCGGGTAGAGACCCCAGGGCAACTACCCATGCGCCAGACCCCCTACCGCATCCCGGAAGCGGTAAGGGAAAACATGCGCAAGGAGATCGATGAGATGCTCCAACTGGGGGTGATTGAGCCCTCAGATAGTCCCTGGGCTTCTCCGGTAGTGCTCGTACCGAAGCGGGACGGTACGACCCGCTTCTGCGTAGACTACCGGAGATTAAACGAGAAAACTGTGTCCGATGCATACCCTATGCCACGGATAGATGAGCTACTGGACAGAATGGCCAGGGGTCAATATCTCACTACCATTGACTTATGTAAGGGGTATTGACAAATCCCCCTGGCCCCAGAGGCCATCCCGAAGTCGGCCTTTGTCACCTCATTTGGCTTGTACCAGTTTAAGGTCATGCCATTTGGGATGAAAAACGCCCCAGCTACTTTCCAGACGATGGTAGACCGACTCCTGGATGGGTTCCAAGACTACACCTGTGCCTACCTGGACGATATTGCCATTTTTAGCAATACGTGGCAGGAGCACTTGGCCCATATAGGAGCGGTTCTAGACAGGCTTAAGGAAGCTGGTTTGACATTGAAACCGGCCAAGTGCAGCATAGGGATGGCCGAGGTGCAGTACCTCGGACATAGAGTGGGGTGCGGCAAACAGAAGCCTGAACCAGCCAAAGTAGAAGCCGTGGCCCAGTGGCCCACCCCTGGGACTAAAACCCAGGTGTTAGCCTTTCTAGGGACCGCTGGGTATTACAGAAAGTTTGTCCCTAACTATAGCGCCCTCGCCAAGCCCCTCACTGACCTTACCCGGAAGAACTTGCCCTGCCAGGTGACCTGGACCCCGGAGTGTGAGCAGGCATTCCAACATCTGAAAAATGCACTGATAAATGCTCCTGTCTTAGCAGCTCCCAATCCAACTAAACGTTTTCTTGTTCACACAGACGCTTCTATGTTTGGATTGGGAGCAGTACTGAGCCAAGTCGGGGCCGATGGCGGAGAACACCCCGTGGCTTACATCAGTCGCAAGCTGTTACCCCGAGAAGTAAGCTACGCCGCCATCGAGAAGGAATGCCTGGCTGTGGTGTGGGCCTTAAAGAAACTGCAGCCGTACCTATATGGACAGCCCTTTTCCTTACTCACGGATCACAACCCGCTGGTATGGCTAAACCGGGTGGCTGGGGACAATGCCAGGCTGCTGCGCTGGAGTTTGGCGCTGCAGCCTTTTGACTTTAATATTCAGTACCGCCCGGGTAAACAGAATGGGAAGGCCGACGGGTTGTCGAAACAAACTGACCTGGAAAAATGATCCGTGAGTCCCCGGACATCCCCAAGCCGATCCGTGTTGGATCAGACTGTGTATGCCGGCTTGTGGGCAAGGGGGAGCAGTGTAGCGGATGGCACTGGGCTGTCATGCAAATGTCTTTGAAATAACTGCATTCATGTGATCTACTAGTTTTCTATGTGTTTTAAAAGAATTGTATTCCTCTGATTGTTCGGTAGAATCATTCGAATAAACTAAGGGAATGAAACTACCGAACAATCAGACCTCCCCTGTGTTAAGTGTGTCCTCAATCACCCGTTGCAACATTGTTGCGAACGGTAATTGATAAGTTAAGTAGCCGTCCTTTGTTCTCGGGGGTGGCCGCCATTCGACAAACGAACACGCGGCCATTTTAAAACTCCCGAACAGCGGTGTTTTGCCGTCGAGTGTCTGGAACGCCCCTCGTTCGGTAGATAGAAAGAACCGAACGAGGGGATTCAGGCGAACCCTCCCTAGCCTCTATAGCTAGAGGCTTTCGTGCAGTTTGTTCCCTTATTCCAGGACCAACCGCAGGGCCCATTCGCATGGAACTGTATTCGGCTATTTCAGTCAGTGCGGTCGGTCATTTTATTCCCTCCATAAATTTCCCGAACCCCTGGTCTGATCTGGGTGATTTTTGGATATGTTGTTCACCCAGATCAGGGCTATCAGGGATGTAGGATTTAAAGGGGTACCCCTACGTTTAGGGGTACATCCAGAAACGGGGGGAATTGCTAGACTGGATAAGGGGATTATGATGCTGGCTGAGGGGAGGAGATGTGTGGGAGGTTACCAGGACAGGATTGGCTACTGTATTAATGATTGTAAATCCCTCCCTTGCATGGGAGCATGCTTTAAAAGGCCACTGTGGATTAAAGTTCTCAGTTATGCTCCTGAAACTGTGTGTCGTCCAGTTATTGGGATTGCTGTTGGGATATTGCTGTTAATTTACCTGCTGGAAACCTTGCCTGTGGATTTATTATTTACTTCTTCCTGAGCCTCACTTGGATCATAAGCGGAGATAACCTGGGGAATATTGCATCTCCGCTACACAGAGTTCCTGTCAGACGCGGCGAGGAAGCTGTGTGCTCTCTGCTTCCTCGTGCGCCGTTTGCTGATGCCGGGAGCCGGAATATGACATGATATTCCGGCTCCCGGCATCACTAGACAGCCCGCGAGGGAGCAGAGCAGAGAGAAAACAGCTCCCTCGCCCCATCTGACAGGAACTCTCCCGCCCGCTGCACTGAAGCCTCACTGGACCCCAGGGACAGATCCACACCAGCTCTCCAGGTAGGGAGGCTGGGTGGAAATTTAATATTAATAATTTGTGTATGTCTGAATGTGTATGTGTCAGTAAGTGTATATGTTTGTCTATGAGTGTGTGTGTCTGAGTGTGTCTGTGAATGTGT
>OW240915.1:442316-456282 GCA_933207985.1 Pelobates cultripes
GTGTCTGAGTGTGTGTGTGTCTGTTAGTGTAGCCAGGGATGTATTTAGTATCTGTGCTGCCCTAGGCATGACGGAACTTGGGCACCCCCTCATTTACATTTGCCCCACCCCTTCCTGTCAATGCCACACCTCTTCCTGTTAAACGACTAACACACACTTTGACTGACAGATACACACTCAGATACACTGACATACACACACTGATTTGACACAAACAATCACTGACATACACACAATCACTAAGAGGGCTGCACTCACCTGAACATGCAAACATTATAGGGTGCTGCGGGGGACAAAAAATACAAAATACAGAATCCAGCGCACTCGCTTATTCACTAAACAATGATTTCAAATCTTAGAGATTGTAGTAGTTTTATTTAAAAACACCTCACCTAGGTAAAAAATTATGGGGGTTTAGTTACATTATATGATCATACATTGCATAAGCCTGCCAACTACGTCAAAGTACCCCATATTCGGCAGGTCCTATCCTAGTAGCAGCCTAATGCCTGCTCTTATGGATTAATCCACTTACTTGGGAAATGCTTCCTTACTGGGACTCTCTGCAAGTCAAGGCTAAATAGGGTCCTGGAATGAGGCACCTGTGACAGGGAGGGGTGCAAAACCAAGGAGCTGGCCTGGACTCCCAAATATACAAACAAAACCAAGAGGGCTGCACTCACCTGAACATGCATACATTATAGGGTGCTGCTGGGGCCAAAATATACAAAATACAGAATCCAGCACACTCACTTATTCACTAAACAATGATTTCAAATTGAATTAACAAGATGGGGCTGGAATCTGGAGGAGAGCTCCATGATGCCAGTGACATCACACCCAGTAGGATGAGCAATTGATGAACCGCTTAGAATATGGGTAGAGGAGTCATTATCAGACTGGAGCAATTTAAATGGAGTCCAAGAGAAATGGGATTATTTAAAAGTTGCACTATTGAAGGCAAAAGAAAATTGCATTAGGCTTGTTAGTAAAAGCAAAAAATTCAAGAAACCGCTGTGGTACTCCGCAGATGTGGCCAAAATAGTTAAAAAAAAAAGTTAGCATTTAGGAATTATAAAAAAACCCAGAGTGAGGAAGACAAAATGATCTATAAGATTAGGCAGAAAGAGGCTAAGCAAGTTATAAGAGCTTCCAAATCACACACAGAAGAGAAAATAGCACAGTCAGTAAAAAAAGGGGGACAAAACATTTTTTAGATACATAAATGAGAAAAGAAAAGTAAAACAAGGATTAGTTAGATTAAAAACAAAAGAAGGAAGGTATGTAGAAGAGGATAAAGGTCTAGCTGACTGCCTCAATGAATATTTTTGTTCTGTATTTACAGATGAAAATGAAGGAAAGGGACCTCAGTTGAGAAAAAGGATAAATGAGTCATTTATTACACGTGAGTTTACAGAGGAAGAGGTTCTATTTCAACTGTCAAAAGTAAAGACAAATAAGTCAATGGGACCTGATGGAATACACCCAAAGCTATTAAAAGAGCTTAGTGGTGTACTAGCAAAACCATTAACAGATTTATTTAACCAATCATTGTTAACAGGAGTAGTCCCAGAAGATTGGAAGTTAGCGAATGTTGTGCCCATTTACAAGAAAGGTAATAGGGAGGAGTCGGGCAACTATAGGCCAGTAAGCCCTACTTCAGTAGTGGGGAAAGTGATGGAAACCATGTTAAAGGATAGGATTGCTGAACATCTAAAAACACATGGATTTCAAGATCAGAGACAACATGGGTTTACTTCAGGGAGATCATGGCAAACTAATCTTATTGATTTTTTTGATTGGGTAACTAAAATTATAGATCAGGGTGGTGCAGTAGACATTGCTTACCTAGATTTCAGTAAGGCCTTTCACTGTTGCACATGGAAGGCTTATCAATAAACTGCAATCTTTAAGTTTGGATTCAAATATTGTTGAATGGGTAAGGCAGTGGCTGAGTAACAGGCAACAGAGGGTTGTAGTTAATGGAATATATATTCGAAGCTTGGACTTGTCACCAGTGGGGTACCTCAGGGATCTGTACTTGGACCCATTCTCTTTAATATTTTTATTAGTGATATTGCAGAAGGTCTTGATGGTAAGGTATGTCTTTTTGCTGATGATACTAAGATATGTAACAGGGTTGATGTTCCAGGAGGGATAAGCCATATGGCAAATGATTTAGGTAAACTAGAAAAATGGTCAGAATTGTGGCAACTGACATTTAATGTGGATAAGTGCAAGATAATGCATCTTGGATGTAAAAACCCAAGGGCAGAGTACAGAATATTTGATAGAGTCCTAACCTCAACAGATGAGGAAAGGGATTTAGGGGTGATTATTTCTGATGACTTAAAGGTAGGCAGACAATGTAATAGAGCAGCAGGAAATGATAGCAGGATGCTTGGTTGTATAGGGAGAGGTATTAGCAGTAGAAAGAGGGAAGTGCTCATGCCATTGTACAGAACACTGGTGAGACCTCACTTGGAGTATTGTACACAGTACTGGAGACCGTATCTTCAGAAGGATATTGATACCTTAGAGAGGGTTCAGAGAAGGGCTACTAAACTGGTTCATGGATTGTGGGATAAAACTTACCAGGAAAGGTTAAAGGATCTTAACATGTATAGCTTGGAGGAAAGACGAGACAGGGGGGATATGATAGAAACATTTAAATATATAAAGGGAATCAACACAGTAAAGGAGGAGACTATATTTAAAAGAAGAAAAACTACCACAACAAGAGGACATAGTCTTAAATTAGAGGGACAAAGGTTTAAAAATAATATCAGGAAGTATTACTTTACTGAGAGGGTAGTGGATGCATGGAATAGCCTTCCAGCTGAAGTGGTAGAGGTTAACACAGTAAAGGAGTTTAAGCATGCGTGGGATAGGCATAAGGCTACCATAACTATAAGATAAGACTAGGGACTAATGAAAGTATTTAGAAAATTGGGCAGACTAGATGGGCCGAATGGTTCTTATCTGCCGTCACATTCTATGTTTCTATGTTTCGATGTTTCACTTAACACTTAACCAATTATTGATGTATTCTCCTCCGTTATCTATAATTATGCATATGATGTATTTCTGCTTTATAAGGGGCATACCAGCCCCCCGGAATAAAGATTCCTGAGTTTTTCATTAACCTGGAAACTTCTGTCTTGTGTGAATTAATTCAGGAAGCGTGCACGCAACACATAATCAATTTGGACAGGGGCAGATACACTAAATTATCAAATACTTGATTTGATCCACGACAATTTGGTGCCCAACGTGGGGCACTGCAGTTTCGCCAGACCAGACGGCCGCAAAACGGGACCGTAGTGGACCCCCCGAAACGGGACCGGAGACTGATCACCTCCTAAGATATATGGTAATTGCCTATATTTTCCTGTGTTGTGTTGGTCTACCTCCGGGTCCATTCCGGCCTCCAGAAGGCAACAAGACAGGTAAAATTCTTGCCCGGTGCCTCTTTATAAGAACCTGTTGATTGTCTATCTGCCTCCTGGGTGTGAGTCTGGGTGTGGAAGAGTATGCTTGAGAATTTGATACCTTTTATTGTGATTGTTTTTGTAGGCTTTACTGCTTAGAGAGCAGGGAAACGCAACTGCCCAGAGAAGGACTGGGAATTTTATTGTGATTGTTTTTGTTGGCTTTACTGCTTAGAGAGCAGGGAAACGCAACCACCCTGAGAAGGACTGGGAATTTTTATTGTGATTGTTATTGCTGGCTTGACTGCTTAGAGAGCAGGGAAACGCGACCGCCCAGAGAGGGGCTGGGAATTTTGTTATACTGTTCGGAGAGGAACAGGGTTTTGCTGATTTATTGCTGTTATGGTTGCTATATTGTTATTTCTTGTTACATTGTGGTTTTTACTGAGCTGGGATTATAGTGTGTGGGGGTTGATTGCCTCTGTGTGCATTGTGTGGTTTATTCTTGACTCGAGACTTTGTGCACATATCTACATCTGTGATTCTTGTAAATGCCTTCTTATTAGTTTTTCCACCTTCACCTTCTTTCTCGTCCTCTTCCTCTACTGTACCTTAGACCCAGAGCAGTGTTAGTCACCCAGTACTCGCCTCGTTCTGATCCGTGACCACCATCTCGGGTGCGCGGATCCTGTGACTCGTCTACGTTTCGGGAAGACACACGCAGATTCATTTCTCGTGGCAGTCGAGCACTGTAGACGCTCTTTTTCCTGTTTCCAACTCTCTATCTCTCTTTCAAGGGACGCCTTGTATACTGAGAATGGGACAGGAACATGCTAAGCCTTCGAAAGGCTATTTGGCTTGTGATTTGGTAAAAGAAAGGGCTGGTGAGGAGGCTATGCTTAAAATGAAAAAGATCTCTAAGATCTGTGGTGTTTCAATGTCTGCCAGCAGTCGTTTACAACCAGAGTGCTGGAGAAAGTTGTTGAAAGATAAGGAAGGATTGCTACTCGATCATGGGTTAACTAAGGCTGCAGAGGCTTGGTATCGTGTGGCGAGAGGACTTAAATGGGAGGGTTGGTTTGAGGAGAAATTGGATTTTGAAGGACAGAAAGTTTATGTGTATCATGGAAATGTTTGTACTGTTGATTCATCTCTCGATGTTCCCCGGCCACCGCCCTATGATGGCGTCTGGCACAAAGAGGGTGAGGTTAACCACGCCTCCATGACCACTGCCCAACTCGCCCACTCACAAGCTCTAACTGACACCGCCCCTTAGCACCCACCCCTTTGTATCCCATCCTTGGAGTTGATGGGTCGTACTATTACCCTGTCCCCGTTTCTCCTCCCATTCCTGCACTCGTTCCTCCTCCCATTCCTGCACTCCTCCCATTCCCGCACTCTCTGCCTCTCCTCCCATACCCACCCCTGTTCCACATTCCGTCCCAGCCTCTGCCCCACCCTCCCTGTCCTGCCTCCTGTGCCCGTCTTCACCCCTCCCCCCTTCCCGCCCCAGTACCTCCTCCCGTCTCATATTGGCCTATTATGGAAAGGAGTTTTGATGATGCCCGTCTCCTTACTGACACAAATTTCCAGTCAGGCATAACATTCTGTGAACAACTCCCACCGTCACCTCCCGCCGTCACTCTCTCCACGCCCTCCCCTGATCCACATCCCAATGTCATCCCTTCTGTCCCTATCCCTGTTCCTCCCCTTTCTCCTCTCCCAGTCACTCCGTCCTTTCCCTCCCCTGCCTCTGATGTGTTACCTCTTGTCCCCGCCCCTGCCGCCTATGTTCCCCATTCTGTTCCAACTCGTCACCCCTCCTCCCTGCATCCTTCCTACCACTTCCCTTCCGTCCCCACACCTAGTTCTGTCACCACCCCTGTCATGGCGGCCCCCAGCTACCCCATTCCCATTATGACGGTTGGTTCGAATGATTCTATCATATCAGACCGCCACCAGCCTGCTTCCCCTGCAGCCTCAGGCTATCATCCCAACACCTCCCAACTGGCTACACTCCAAATTGCCAATGCTGGTTCTCCTGATACTGACACTCCGGCCGCACAAGCTCCAAATTCACCAGATGTACCCAGTTATCATGACCTACTGCTCCCCGCTCCCTTCAATAATGGTCAGGGGTTGGGTTTACCCCCCAGTTTCCCCAACCGCTATCCTACCAGCTGTTGATGGAGCCCCTATGATGTATGTTACATTCAATCCATCCCAAGTAGCCACTCTGGTAACTTCCCTCCCGGATCCAGAGAAACAGCCCATGCCCTTCTTCCGAAGGATTGCCCAGATTCGTAAAACGTATTCGGTCACCTGGCGTGACTTATCTAGTCTCTGTGAAATCAAAGCCGTGGATGCATATTGGCCTATTATGGAAAGGAGTTTTGATGATGCCCGTCTCCTTACTGACACAGATTTCCAGTCAGGCATAACATTCTGTGAACAACTCCGTGCTTGGGCACAAGATAAACTTGCTGACCAAGCTACCTGCATTAATGACATTGTGCAGGATGAAATTGAGTCCGTGGAGAAATACCATTCATGGTTAACACAGACTTTCTATGATTTGGGCTTCAGCATCTACAATAAAGCACCTACTCAGATGCTGTCGGCTGCATTTGTCACAGGTTTAAAAGAACCTATTAGGAAGGGCCTGACCCTGTCCTGCCCAGAATACAGGATTATACCTGTAGCGGAGCGGCAATATTAAATCCCACGATCTCCACTGGTAAAGAAAGTAATCCACAGTCAAGCACTGAAAAGTAAGGCAATATCCCAAATCCCCTAGTAACTGGACGAAACACAGTTCTGGGAGTCAACTGAGGTTTTTATTCACAGCATCCAGTATTTATGCAAGTCCCCATGCAAGGGGTTTCCTTACTGACGTAGCAGGGGTTGTACAGTAGGGGACTACATGGGGGACTTAACATTCAGACCTTTTCTCCCATCAGGCACTGCTGCACGAGAGGGATATTCCCACTGGAATATACCGTTAAATGGATTATCCCTCCGTGCATGCAGAACCGGCATTTCACATTAAAATGTATAACATTTATAATACTTGAGTGATTTAAACGAATGAACGTTCGGTAGATAGCTGGGGTCTGAGCGCACCTTTTGTGAGAATACCGCTCAGATCCCAGCTAAAACAACCGAACGCCGCACGAAATACACTTTGCCATTGAGTTCGCCTAAACGGACCGAACACTGATGGGGAACTGTAATAGGGGAATACCGGAGCTCCCGAACGGCCTGGAAGTCCAGCGGGGTTCGCACCGTCGCATAGCCGTTTTCAGTTCCACGCGCTCGATGACCAAACCCCGCTGGTGAGACAAAGGATCCAAGATGTCCGACCACCGTGTGGTCGGTAGCTGAACGATGGCCACCTAGGAAAGCCTCTAATTACCGATTGCAACACTATTGCAATCGGTAATGAGCGCCACACGTCCCTCTGTGTGTGGGCTATTAGGGGGTAGCTCATTCGGTTCACGAACAGCCTGTAAGGTTGCTGTTTGTGAAATGAAACACATGAATGCTAACGGCTTTCGGCTGCTAGCATACAAATTCAATGCAAACATACAGTAACACACAGTGTAAATCCAGGTTATACATGAAGTTACAGGGATTAGTACAGACAACCTTTTTATGCACATAGTCCAGAGTATTACAACTGGCTAGGTTTGCCACAATACCCTTGGATACTCTCCTACTAGTTGCTAAAGGTCTGGAGTCAGCATTATTACCCCAGACAAAGAAAAGTACTCTCCTGGTGTTTTCCTTCCATAATCCTGCCATCAGACCTGCCCCAGCCCCCCCCTGGGTTTCCTGTGCCCTTACTGCAGAGACACTTTATGTCCCAGGCTCCAAGATTTCAAACCAGAACCTGTTATAACTGTGGTCAGCCGGACCACTTTTGGAAGGATTGCCCACACCCTAGGATGATCAGACAACAGCAACAAGCCGTAAAACCTCCTAATCCTGGGGCGGCCTATCCTATGTTTCCTCACCCCCCTGCAGCAGCCCAGGCCCAGCCTCAGGCTGTTTACCCTCCACAGGGTTACCCTCAGACAGTTTATTCACCATCACCTGTTTAAAACCAACCTGCATCTCATGGTTATACTGACTTTCCTTCTGATGGCTATGATGCAGATGGTTATCAACAACCAAATCGCCCTACACCTAACATTCATCATCCTGTGCGACGTGCACCACAGCAAGGTTACTCTGCGCCTGTAGCTCCCACCCGTCACTACACTGGCCCTGACCATTTAGTTCTTCTACAATAGGTAACTGGCAAACCTGTGTCTAACACCCCTGTCATGGCAGTGTCTACAGAGAATATAGGGGGGCCCCTAGCTACTGTGGTCCTACCCATTGAAGGTCATCTAACTACTTTTCTAGTTGACACAGGCGCAGCCCGCAGTGTTCTCAGAGAACAAGACCTGCCTGACTCTTCTTACCTGTCTAACATTGATGTTTTGTGTGTTGGTGTTGATGGTACTCCTCGTAACAACCCACTAACCAAGCTCTTAAGGGTGGGCTTGAGAATTTGATACCTTTTATTGTGATTGTTTTTGTAGGCTTTACTGCCTTTACTCACACGTTTTGTTGTTTCTTCTACCTGCCCCATTAACTTACTAGGTGCTGATGTTCTCTCTCATCTAGAGGCCTCTATTTCCTTCACTTCTGATGGCCAGGTTCAGTTACTAACAGCTCTCTCACTTAAGGATACTTTAGCTCTCTGTTCATTCACTGTAATTGATCTAGCAAATGCCTTTTTCAGTGTGCCTCTTGATCCTACATTTAGAGACACCACGCCCTGAGGATGCAAGGGTCCCTGATTGCTTTGAACAAATTAAAATGGAGACCACACATCTCCCAACAGTGCATGAAGTGGCATTGTCAGATCCTGACTGTGGCAAACCTAGCCACTTGGACAATAACTAGAGACTGTGCCTTTAAGGGTTGCCAATAGGTCGGGCGAGATATGCGCTTTACACTTATGTAGATGTTAATGTATTTTCTGCTTTGCCTGTACTGCTGTTTCCGCCGAATGCAAATGGCGGTTTTGTATGGGGATTTTCTTTCGTTTCACGAACGGCACTTTAGAAAGCCGTTCGTGAACCGAACGCGATACCCCCTAATAGCCCACACACTTAGAGGCGTGTGGCGCTAGTTAACCGATTGCAACATTGTTGCAATCGGTTATTAGAGGCTCTCCTGGGTGGCCGTCGTTCGACTACCGACCATGCGGCGGTCGGCCATCTTGGATCCCTTGTTCTTCAGCGGGTCCGTGTCGTCGAACGCATAGCATTACCAATAGTTATTCGACGGCACGAACACCGCTGAGCCTCCAGGACGTTCGGGAGTTTCAGGACCAGGTTCACTAAAAGCAATCGGTTCTTTTCGTGTGTTTTGAAAGAAATGTGTTTTCTGTGCGGCGTTCGGTTATTTTAGCTGGGATCTGAGCGGCAATCTCACGAATGATGCGCCCAGACCCCAGCTATCTACCGAACGTCCATTCGTGTAAATCCACCGTGTATTGTAACAGTTGTAGATTTTTGTGTGAATTGCCGGTTCTGCTGCACGAGGGGATAATCCCCTTAACGGTGCATTCTGGGAGGATGATCCCTCTCGTGCAGCAGTGCCTGATGGGAGAAATATGTTGTACTGTAAGTCCCCCATGTAGTCCCCTCTGGGAGTGCCCCTGGGGAGGAACTCAGGAAACCCCTTGCATGGGGACTTGTATAAATTGTCGTGCCGATTAAAGAATTTCAGTTGACTCCCAAAACTGTGTCTCGTCCGGTTATTGGGAGGTTGGGGATATTGCCTTGGTGTTTTCAGCGCTTGACTGTGGATTCGTTTCTGGACCAGCGGAATTCGTGGATTTTATATTGGCGTTCCGCTACAATTGGTGGCAAGCGACGGGATCCAACTCTACAGCCGAATACAGCGCATTCGAATGAAAGGAACAACCGAACGGAAAGGCAATCGTATGAAACAAGCAGACGAAAGCGATCAGTGAATGGGGACTGATTACACGGCGTTAAAGAGACAGACGCTAAAGGAACTGCTGGAGGCTAGAGGGAAAAGCGCTAGCAACAAATCGAAGGCAGTACTGATTGCAGAGCTAATGGAGGGCGACCAGGCACACAGCAGTCCACCCCCACCTGCCAGAGAGGAAACACCATACCAGAGGGAACTGAGAACCCGGCTGGAATTTGTACCACAGCCAGTAACCCTGGACATTTTAACCGTGCTAATGGCCGACGTCCAGGACTACATTATGGCACAGCAACCCCAGAGGTCACCATCCAGGGCGGAATCCATCGTCAACTCATTTTGCCCTCCAACAAAGCAGAAAATACCGTACCAGGCATTTAAAGCATTCTGCGAGGAGAAGGATGAGATAGACGGATATCTGCAGGATTTCGAGAGGCTATGCGACCTGCACGATCTGGAACCGACCATGTGGGTACCCTTACTGGCAGGCAAGTTGGCAGGACGAGCAGCAGAGGCTTACCGCGCTGTGCCCAGAGAGGACAGCAAAGACTACTTTAAAGTAAAAAGAGCAATCCTAGAAAGATATGCCATAACCCCAGAGGCATACCGACGGAAATTTCGGGGATTGAAAAAGCCCGACAGAGATTCCCACGCAGAATGGGCGCATAAGCTGGACCAAGCTTCACAAGGGTGGATTCAGGCAAGTCAAGCCACCACCATGGAGGAACTGCGCCAACTCATCTTGCTGGAGCAATTCTTCAACGGTCTGTCACCAGAGGCACAGGAGTGGGTAAGGGACCGAAAACCTCTCAACCTCACAGCAGCCGCCCGATTGGCAGACGAACACTTTGATGCCCGGAGACACCATGGGCTCACCAACAGGGGTCCCCTAAGACCGCCAATACAACAGCACCCAGCCAGTTCCACACCCGCCAACCCTACCCCCTTCAGGCCACCACCAGGAAACCCCCCACCGCCAGCCCGCTACAATGGCAGGGCCAACATACCATGCCATACCTGCCGGCAGTGGGGGCATATGTCCCGGGAGTGCACCCAGAATCGTAGCAGGCAGGCGTGGAACCAGGTACGGCAGAATTCCGTTCCCAGGGTGGCGGCCCATTTCTACCACGCAGAACCTGACCATTCGGAGCTGACAAGTATACCAACCGAGGAACCATTGGGGGTTCTGTACGAGGTAATGTCTGTGCAAGCCACGGACAACCGGCAGCATCACCGCCAAGTTGTATTTGTGGGAGGGAAAGAAGTGCAGGGGCTGCGGGACTCGGGAGCCACCTTAACCTTAGTGGCCCCCCATTTAATTCCAGATACGGCCCACACTGGCGGATCAGTGGCAGTCCGGGTAGCAGGGGGAGCCATGTACCGGTTACCCACGGCCAAGGTGCATTTGAATTGGGGTGCTGGGGAGGGGGTTGTGGAAGTGGCCATAATGAAAAAGCTACCGGCCGATGTTGTTTTGGGGAATGACTTGGGCCAGATGACTTCTGCTTTCCTACCCCAGGCCCCGTCACAAGAGGCGCATCCGGTAACCACCCGGCAACAGGCTCGCACCACGGCATTCCCCGCACACTCTGAGGCTCAGGTAAGAAATCATGACCCCCCCTTGACAGGCATGACTTGGGACACCCCGTCCACGTTTGAAGTAGAGGTGCAGACAGACCCCACACTGCAGGTATACCGAGATAGGGTAGATACGGACCAGGTGGGGCGGGAGGGAGAACAGTACAGGTGGGAGAAGAAGTTACTATACCGGGTGGCGGAAAGGGCAATAGGCAACTCGGTGACGCTCCAAACCAAGCAGTTAGTAGTGCCCCAGAAGTATAGGCAGGAGTTACTAAGAATCGCCCATGATATCCCTCTGTCCGGCCATCTAGGGATGACCCGGACCCGGTATCGCTTAACGCACGCATTCTTTTGGCCCGGGATTTCTAAAGACGTGAGGCAATATTGTACCTCCTGTGATGTGTGCCAGAGGGTAGGCAAGAGGGGGGACCGCCACAAGGCAAAACTGTGTCCCCTACCTATCATTGAGGAACCATTCAGCCGTGTGGCAGTGGATATAGTAGGGCCACTACCAAAACCCAGCCCTTCTGGGAAACGGTATATCCTGACCGTGGTGGATTACGCCACCCGGTACCCCGAGGCGATTGCCCTAACTAATATACACGCCGAGACCGTAGCTGAAGCCTTGATGAAAATATTCTCCCGAGTAGGGTTCCCACAGGAAATGGTCTCCGATAGGGGGACGCAATTCACGGCTGAGGTTACTCAGCAATTATGGAGGATATGTGGCATTAAGCCGATCATTAACTCCGCCTACCACCCGCAATCCAATGGATTATGTGAGAGATTCAACGGCACCCTAAAACAGATGCTCCGGACATTCGGAGAGACCCATAAGGACTGGGAACGATTCCTTCCCCATCTGTTGTTTGCATACAGAGAGGTACCCCAAGAGTCCACAGGTTTCTCCCCATTTGAGCTATTGTTTGGGAGAAGGGTCCGGGGGCCGTTGGATCTCATTAGAGAGCATTGGGAGGGGGAGAGTAGCGCAGATGGGACCCCAATTGTACCCTACGTGCTGGCGTTCCGGGATCGCCTGGAGGAATTGACCCAGGCAGTGCGCACCAACCTCCAGGCCGCCCAACAACGCCAGCGTCGTTGGTATGACAAGGGGGCCAGAGACCGTAGTTTTCAAGTGGGACAGAAGGTGCTAATCCTTAAACCGGTCCGCACCGATAAACTACAGGCCGTCTGGCAGGGCCCATACCAGGTGGTAGAGCAGAGATGCGATACCACCTATGTGATCGGCCCATGCTCCGGAGTAGGGAAGAGACGCATGCTCCATGTGAACATGCTCAAACCCTACCACGAGCGGACGGAGGACGTGGCAGCTATTTGCACGCCCGCCTCCGAAGATCAGGAGAACCTGCCCCTTCCAGATCTGTTAGAGCAGGAGGAGCAGAAGGAACCCTCCCAGGGGGTTCAACTGGGGGAGCGGCTAAGTCCTCAAGAGCGTATCCAGGTACAAGAACTGATAGCAACCAAGGGCGCCGCCTTTTCTAACCTACCTGGGTACACTCCACTAGCCACCCACCGAGTAGAAACCCCGGGACAGCTTCCCATGCGACAGACTCCCTATCGGATTCCCGAATCCGTGCGGGAACATATGAGGAAAGAAATTGACGAGATGTTGCAGTTGGGGGTTATTGAGCACTCCGATAGCCCCTGGGCATCGCCGGTAGTCCTGGTTCCCAAGAAAGATGGTACCACCCGGTTCTGCGTGGACTACCGGAGGTTGAACGACAAAACTGTGTCGGACGCCTACCCGATGCCTCGGATAGACGAACTGCTTGATAAGATGGCCAGGGGTCAGTATCTCACTACCATAGATTTGTGTAAGGGATACTGGCAAATTCCACTAGCCGAGGACGCCATCCCTAAGTCGGCGTTTGTCACCCCGTTTGGCTTGTACCAATTTCGAGTCATGCCATTCGGGATGAAGAACGCCCCCGCGACCTTCCAGCGGATGGTGGATCGGCTACTGGACGGGTTCCAGGACTATGCGTGTGCATATCTGGACGATATTGCCATATACAGTCCGACCTGGTCGGAGCACCTACAACACATAGGGGCAGTAATAGATAGGATTCGGGAGGCAGGGCTTACCTTGAAACCCAGCAAATGCCACATAGGGATGGCAGAGGTCCAGTACTTAGGACACCGGGTTGGTAGCGGGCAGCAGAAGCCTGAGCCCGCAAAGATTGAAGCTGTAGCCCAGTGGCCTACCCCTAGGACCAAAACCCAAGTCCTGGCTTTCCTAGGTACCGCAGGGTACTACAGAAAATTTGTACCCAACTACAGTGCCCTGGCCAAACCCCTGACTGATTTGACGAAGAAAAACCTGCCCCGGCAGGTCGTCTGGGCCCCAGAGTGTGAACAGGCATTCAATCAGCTGAAGACGGCTCTGACCAATGCCCCTGTACTGGCAGCTCCCGATCCAACTAAACGTTTTCTTGTTCACACAGACGCCTCAATGTTTGGATTGGGAGCAGTACTGAGCCAGGTCGGAGCCGATGGCGGAGAACACCCCGTAGCGTACTTGAGTCGGAAATTGTTACCCCGAGAGGTGAGCTACGCCGCCATAGAAAAAGAATGCCTGGCCGTGGTGTGGGCCCTGAAAAAGTTACAGCCATATCTCTATGGGCAACCCTTTTCTTTGCTCACAGATCACAACCCGTTGGTGTGGCTAAACCGTGTGGCTGGAGACAATGCCAGGCTGCTGCGCTGGAGTTTAGCGCTGCAGCCCTTTGACTTTACAATTCACTACCGCCCAGGGAAACAAAACGGTAATGCCGACGGGTTGTCCCGACAAACAGACCTTGAGAAATGATCTGTGAGCACTAGTCATAGTGGACATGTTCTCAGGATGGCCAGAAGCCTTCCCCGTTGCCAACCTTACAGCCAAGACCACAGCCAAACAGCTACTCCAAGATATGTCTGCA
>OW240915.1:457872-484503 GCA_933207985.1 Pelobates cultripes
ACTTTGTTTAAACCTTCCTGCTTCTGATACAGAACAGCACTTATGCTTAAATCGGTATATCCTGTCTCCAGATAGAAGGGTTTACCCCCCTCTGGGTATGCTAAACAGGGTGCCTGAGTGAGCTTCCTCCTCAGTTCACTTACCGCTTGGTCCTGAGGCTCCCCCCAGTTCCAGGTAGTTTCCTTTTTAAGCAGGTGTAAGAGTGGTTTTGTTATTTCTGCATAGTTATCTATAACTTTGGCTGAAATGAAAAAACAGAGGAACACGTCGCGCCTCCTTCACCCGGAAGTGAAGTGACGGGGTAGGCAATAGGTTTCCTAACACAACTATAGTTTGTTTGACTGTTAGTACCTGGAAAGGAAACAGGGTTAGGTATTACATCTACTGACAATCTAGCCTGTTTAGTCACAGTAGCTATTATTGCTGCGGCACCTGTTGTTGCTGCTGCACTTGCACAGGTATCTCTGCAATTGGAGCTGTCCCTAAAAAAGGATTTCTGGCAAAGACTTGGTTAATCTTTGTCATTTCCTCCATTAATTTGCCCATCTGGTCTTTCAATTGACCAACCAGACGACGCAAATTATTTCCCACATTGCCGTTTCTGTTGGGAGTTACTGGAAGCAGATTGGTTGTTTCTGTTTCCACATCTCCTATCTCCCTGAGGATTCCTTCTCCATTGGGAATTGCCTTGGTTCTTATTAACCCAGGGGCGTTTATTCCCATTGGCATTGGATTTTTCAGAGTTATTGGAGGAGTTTGCAGAATTGCTTCTGGCGTTTTCCTGTTTCTGAGGTTTTGGTGTTTTCAAAACCTCGGAATAGGTCCTCTTTTTCTGTTGGGTTTCTAAACCTAACTGAATTTTAGTCTCTGACACCATTTTATCACCAAGTTTCTTAACCTTTGGCTGATTTTCATCATGTGCATGGTGTATAGTATACAATTTCATGCACTGACTGACTAGCCATTCTAATGGTAACTTACAATCGTAATCTCTCGCGAGATTCATTTGTATGTTTACCGGCATGGCATGAAAATACAGATCTTTAAAGTCTGTACTTTCATACCTGGGTTTCCTTTGGGCAACGGAATATGCATTTTTAAGAATTATTAAAAATTCTCTGGGGCTTTGATCTGGACGGCACTTTAAGTTATAAAGCGCTTTCTTAGCAGAGGCAATGGTTTTATACTTACCATATTCCATGATTATTTCATATTTCATCTTGGACCAGGACATTAACTGTATAGTTTGAAGACTTTCTAGATAAACACGGCACATTGAATCAAAGGTCCATGTAATGAACCATTTCTTTGGGATTTCATCATACATGCCCAATGAATTCATGGCTCTATCATAATTTTCCAGATGTTCAGATATGTTTCCTGAACCTCTAGAAAATTGTGGGACTGTCTCTTTAAGGAATTTAATAACCTTTGGCGTTTCATAAACAGGCATCGTTGATTTACGATCTCTTTTTCTGTTCTCCTTTCTTTTTGGTAAACGTCTATGCGATCTGGCTGCTGAAGAGGAATTAGATCCGTACAACAGTGCAGATGGCATATCAGTCACATGGCCTTCAGAGTGGACAGTGCAATCACTTTCACTCCCATCACTCTGAGCTTCTCGTTCACTGTCACAATTCTGATCAGCATCAGAGTTCTGCCAGTGTACAGAACCATGTCTGTTTTCATTCCTTTCACCTTGAACCTGATTCCCTCCTTTAAGTTTGGCCAAGACAGTCTTTTCAAACTGTTCTGCCCAAGATTGCCAAGATTGTTTGGTAATGTCAGGAGATGGGGAATCTTGTTCCACAGGTGATTTTTTTAGAATTACTCACATCTTTTCTTCGAGACTGTTCTATGAAAACCTGGTTTGGTGTGGGAAAATCATAATAAGGAGGGGATTCACAGATAGTCCTTTCTTGCATTTTTGTGCAACTTTTTGGCACACAATGATGACTACTAACCTCACTGTCTGATTTCTGACTCTCCTTTTCATACTCATCCAATTGCATTTTAAGCTGACTTATTTCCTGTGCATATTTATCCGTCAAAGCTTTCAATTCTTTTTCATGATCAGCCTGACGGGTTTCATGCTCAGCAAGTAAATCTTGGTATTTCCCATTTTGAATGCCCAGATCGCCACTGTGTGTGACCAATCTGGCATTCAGTGCCTTGTTTTCATCTAACACCTTCAGAAATCCTGTCATAAAGAAAGGCCAAGAGTGTATGATGAACCCCATTTTTTTTTCTATGTTAGTTTGTCCAACAATTTCTTTAAGATATGTTATTATGGGTGAATCACTTAGAATGGTTAGTTTAGCTTCCCATTCTATGCCCTTCAACCAATCTTCATAGCATAAATCATTCTTCATATGTTTATGAATATTGACTATAGTATTTATTCTTAGTTTTTCAATGATTTCAGCATTGTCTGATACAGATGGATCGCTGGCCATATTTCTATACACTGATTTAATCTCAATACAAAACTCTTTTCTATATCAAGATTAATATTGCATGAATTACTCAATAGAAATGCCTCAGAATTATTGTATGGAATATAATTTCAACTTAACGATCTCAGCAGTGTGCCTCCAATAAGTGGGGATATTTATGGGATGATAATATTAAACAGTCGAGAATTGCCCACTATTTCAATTCTCTTAGATATTAGAGATCTTTATCATGTAAGTGAAATGTATTCCATACAAATAAAATCACAATTTGTTATAAAAATAGATTTAATTTATTGTGACAAATTAAATAACAATAATATTAGGCAGCATGCATGATAATAATCAGTGAATATTTAGTATAACATAAGTATGCAATACAATGGAATGGCTATACACGTTCCAATGGCTAACAGCATCACCTGTCACCTAATAAGATTTATGAGGGTACTTCACAGACAGAAAGTAAAGCTGAACATGACAAAGAGTTCAAGGTGGTGCCTTGGCCTCCGAATTCCCAGATCTCAATCCAATTGTTTTTTGGTTTTTTTCTTCATCTTTTATAACAAGAAATATATATATATAGCTTTCTATGTAGTCATTAGGTGGGTTTTAATTTAAACTACAAAAACAATACTAGTATACAATTGTTTTGTTAGATATGCAGGAACAACAAATCCGAACCATGGAGATCCCACCTCACAACTTGCAGGCATTAAAGGATCTGCTGCTAATGTCTCAGTACCAGATACCACAGGACACATTCAGAGGGGTTGTGGAGTCCATGCCTCGACCCATCAGAGCTGGTGTGGCAGCATGAGGGGGACCTACATGACATTAGGCAGGTGGTTTTAATGCTGTGGCTGATCAGTGTAAAAACACAATACACTTATACAGAAGGTTATACATACACACTCATAAAAACACAGATGGTAGCTTAATGAAATGCTGTGCTATGCATTGTCAGCACACGTATAAAGGAAATGAGGTAGGTCCATCACTTACTTACCAGAACACACAGCTCCCTTTTGGCACACTCTGTAGGGACGCCATGCATTGCTACAGCGTGAGCCACCTGGAGCTGTGTAGCTCAGACATGTGGTGTGGCGGGAGCAGATAGCATGCTGGATGCCTACAATTTCAAGGTATATGTTGATGGGCTGGTATATTGTAAAGGTCGGATCTTGCACATAATTTGCTGTCCCTGTTTTAAATATTTTGATGCCTGAAATGTCCAGTCAATAAATTTACTGGAGTATTTCCATGCATTTTCTTGTTGGGGAGGCTCTGTAAAATTCTGATCAATGCCATAGCTATGTATCTTCAAAGACCATTTTACTTAACTCATTTTATCAATATTCTTTAGGGTTTCTTTTTTTTTTTTTAAGTCAATCATTTTTAGCAACGTTTTTAATAAAACCTTGTGATAAACAGTTATCCCGCACAGGTGATAGAAAAATCAAACAAAAAAGAGATAAACAGGAAGTCAGCACACTGCAAAATGTAACATATATCTTTAGGATGTTGGTAAAAAAATACAATGGGTGGGAGAGGAGACACCATCCCTCTATACAGCTCCATTGCTCGTTCTAGCACAGTCCAAAAGATCACTCACTAAGGTACTCCACTCATAGAGCCCAAAATCTGAATCTTCAGAGTAGAAACACTAAACCCAGCAGAAATTCCAGATTTTCAGAATGGATGGACTAATGTTGAAACAGTTGTGCTCCCTACACCAGACGAGAAACTTTGTTCAAATCCTGAGCTAAATCTTGGATGCTGATCTTTTGGTTGAATTCAGGAGAAAATCATTCATATTATTATTATTATTATTATGATATTTATAGAGCGCCGTCAAATTCCGCAGCGCTTTACATTGGGTGGACGAACAGACATGTAGTTGTAACCAGACAAGTTGGACACACAGGAACAGAGGAGTTGAGGGCCCTGCTCAATGAGCTTACATTCTAGAGGGAGTGGGGTAAAATGACACAAAAGGTAAGGATAGTATTAGACTAGTGACAGTTGCAGAAGAGTAATCAGTCAGGAGCTATTAACAGTTTAATTGATACGCTTTTATGAAAAAGTGGGTTTTTAACGATTTTTTGAAGGAGTGGAGACTGGGTAAGCATCTAACGGAGGAGGGAAGCGAGTTCCACAGGAACGGAGCTGCCCTCGAGAAGTCTTGAAGGCGGGCATCAGAGGTGGGAGTACGGACAGAAAATAGACGTAAGTCTTCAGCAGATCGTAAGGGTCTAGACGGGACATACTTGTGTATAAGGGAGGATAGATATTGAATCACCTGATTTTGGAGAATTAGTCTTGCAATAGCCAAGCTGTCAACTTAAACATTGTGGGGATATTTATGGGATGATACTATTAAACAGTTGAGAATCGCCCACTATTTCAATTCTCTTAGATCTTAGAGATCATTATCATGTAAGTGAAATGTATTCCATATAAATAAAATCACAATTTGTTATAAAAATAGATTTAATTTATTGTGACAAATTAAATAACAATAATATTAGGCAGCATGCATGATAATAATCAGTGAATATTTAGTATAACATAAGTATGCAATACAATGGAATGGCTATACACGTTCCAATGGCTAACAGCATCACCTGTCACCTAATAAGATTTATGAGGGTACTTCACAGACAGAAAGTAAAGCTTCACACAGCGAAAAGCCATAAAACCTTGGCTAACAGTTAAATCAACTGAGTAACCCTTTCAATGCTGGCTAGATCCTCCTAGGCATATAATATCCTATTCTCATGTAATTTTCAATTAAAATAATATTCAAACCAACTTATTAATCATTTCCTGGAACCATCCAATAAGAATAATCTACCAGATTTTTACAAAAGCCGAATTTTAATTTGCCTAAAAAGATATCTTATCTTATATTAGAGCAAGTCAATACACCTGGATAAAAACAACGGTATGCTAACACGTGATACTATCACATTAATATATAATTATTCTTAATTCCACCTGCAGAATGGAATGTTTATACCTATATATTCTTTAGTTAACTAAGATTTCTAAATATTGAAATCTGACCGTGATTTATCCAGTCATATATCATGCTATTAGTAAATTTTAATTAATTTAAATTAATTAAATAAAACCAGCATAATTACCAGTTATGTAGATATACGAATGTAAATATATTGGTTGTATGGAGGTGCGTGAGTAATAGAGAAAAGTGGTGTTGGTTAGAAAGTATCAGTAAATTTTAAGTGTCAAGGAGTTTAAGAGAGAGTGTCCTGAATCTCTCTCTCTCTGCATGTCCGAATCTGTATGCCCAAACTCCACCAACTACCCTCTCTCTTCCCTTTGTCCTAACTTTTAAAGGGCCAGACTCTCTGTACGTCATTAGTTGATAAGGCCAATAGGAGACTGAAGGTGGGTTCAATCTATGGATCGCAATTTAGGTATTTGGTCCATAGAGGGCAGTCTCGCCTTACTAAACCTTACTATCCAGGAAAGAGTTAACTTTTCCTGATGACGATTCTGATGTCATTTGGCTTATCTAAAATGATTACCATAACTAAATTTGCTGTCAGTTCAAAGCGTTTGTCTCAGTCTTTGTGGCAACTACTTTGATCGTAATTTCTAAAATTGACAGTTCTAAACTCAATTTCACCCCTTTTATACAATGGGACCTTGTAAAATTTAGAAAGTAAAATTAATTAATTAGTCTTCTCTGTCACTAGTGTCTGTCTTTATATAATGCATTCCTTAGTTCAGGCTCAGTGGTTAGTGAAGGCAAGGAAATTATGTGTCTTTGTTATCCTGAAGATAGCAAAATGGAGTCTGCTCTGTTCTGAGTTACTCTGGCAATATACGCTTTTAATTTCTTTCTTAGCACAAAATATCTACCGATATAAATATTCTGACAACATTCGCAGAGACTTGTATGGCAGTTCTCTGCTCACAAGCAGCTGATTCGATGAAGGTCAAGATGTTTGGGTCAGTTGTTTCAATTCTGAAAACCAACTGTGATTTGGCCAATATGAAATTACTGCCAACATCGTTGCAAGATATTTTATAGGGTATGTGAGATAAGAGCAACTGGAGGGGACACATATTCCATCCTGAAGTTCCATTTCACCAAGAAACCCTCTAGAAACTGTGGATAGTTTGATCAGTATAGGGATGCAGAAACTGGTACATTCCTGTTTTCCCTTGTTGCCATGAGAACTATATCTGGTATTCCAAACTTCCTTACCAAGGTGGCAAACATTCTTGGATGTAAGGACCATTCTGCTTGGGACCATTGCACTCTCCTCAGGTAGCTTGCTATCATATTGTCCATACCTCTGATGTACATGGCCTAGATTGATTCAGGCCCTGGGGACATAGCGCATCTAAGCGGACAAGGGCACATGTAGGAGTGTGGGGATAGATGCATGTGATTGGTTGTGTATGAATGTGTGGGTGGGATTATGTGTTGTGTGAGTTAGTGGGGGTGGTCTTACCTCAGTGCCACTTGGGATTCGTGCCAGCAAACAGCTCAGCAAACAGCAAATCTGTCCTCCTGCTCTTGTTTGTCCTGGGCCTGTAGGTTTACCAGCTTGAGGGATGGATGTTGAGGTGATTTTGGCGTCCCTCAGGACTGCTGCAGCGCTGGACGGTGGCCGGCAACTACATGAGCAATTTGATCACCTTAATCCAGGTATGGCTGCCAGTGTGGGTCCCCCCCGCGGCCTACTGCCTCCTGGTGCCTGTCCTGTGGCCTCCCCTGCCTCCCCTGCAGCCCCATGGCCCTGCATCCCCTGCTCAGACCGCCCCGGTCTCCAGCAGTGGATTGCGGGCTGTGGGCGGAGGACGGCGGGCGGCACCTTCACGGTGTCAGGCGGCCGCCTCGTGGCCTTCCAGGTCTCCACGTGGCCGCCGATAAGGCGGGACAGGGTCCAGGGCCCCTGTAGTAAGTAGGCCCATGAGGGCCACGAGGGCTACTGCTGTACCACCGTTTTGGGTTGGGGGGGTCCCCCACTGTGTGTTGGGAGCCTCCTCTGCGGGTGAGGAAAGCTCCCGTCGGTCTGTACCCCCTGTTCCTTCCCCTGTTTCTTCCCCCCTCCGGTCTCTGGACTCCCTTTTTTTCCCCATAGCCTGCCTCTGGATGGGCCCCCTGGTCTCCGTTCTCCTCCCTCTGGCCCCTCTCCCCTTTCCCTGTCTCTGCTGGTTTCTCCCCTCTTCCTTTGTTCCCCCCCTCTGCCCTGCTCTTTTCCTTTCCCAGGTCCCCTCTGTTCTCTCCCCATCCCTCTACTCTCCCTGGGCCCCCTCTGCCCTCTCCCCCCCACACTATCCCTGGGCCCCCTCTCCCCCCTGCTGGTCACTTACCTCAGCCCCTGTGACGAGACCAATCTCGCCACATTGCATTGGAGAAGCCTGGTTGCTCGCCTGCTGCCTTTGGACTATGGCCCCCTGTTAAAAGACATCTTTTTTACCTGCAGAAAAGCTTCATTCGTGCTTTTCTGCCTGGGGTTCGGTAGATTTGTTTGAATGTGTTATACCCCAGATAGGAATCCCATGGAGCCTATTCGTATGAAACTGACTGTAAAGACTTTGGCTCCATGGCGATTAAACTGTATTCGTGTGGTCTGAGCGCCATTCACTTAATAATGTGCGCTCAGACCTGAGCTATCTGGGGATATGTTAAATGTATAGTTTTAATGTAAGGTGTCTTACCTGATGTATATTAAAGTGTTTTACTGTCTTTTTGTCCCCATGTGCTCAATGGAGTCTGCCTCTATCCCTGGATAATTGGATTACTTTCCCCATTGTCCAGGATAGAGGGCTCTGTAAAACCTGTTTGAGCCAGATAGCCATGCTGCCAGCCAGGGTACAAAAGATACTTTTTACTAACTTTTGAACCCCTGGTCTGATTCATGCCATCTTTTAATATGTTGTTCCCCTGAATGGATTGATTGTGAATATGTAATTTTATGTGAATGTGATGTATGGTTTTAGAGTTATGAAAGTTGGGTAGAAAGTATATTTTAACTGTATGTATAATTGAGTTTCCTCTCAGGATAAGGGGAGGGAATATGTGGGATGTAACTGTGATGTGATTGGTTGTTTTATACCTCCCTGTGAGCGGTCCTGTATTTGAAAGACTGTAATAAAAACCAGGCTGGGTGTGCCAGCACCTCAGACCACTGCTTGACCCTCAACACGGAGCCTTGTCTCGTTCTTGGGGGGATTCACTGTATGCTGTTAGAGACTGATTGCCAGGAGTGTAAGCTGATTGTCTGCTTTTCCTGTTCGCCTGCTAGCAGCTATTTGGGAGGTTCCAGTTCGGGAGTTGGAGTGCTATTTTGTATCCAGTTCGGGAGTTTGGTGTTCTGCAGTAGCTGTGCCTGTATCTCTGGAAAGGGGGCCGATCGCCTAAACGGTTTTAACCCCTTGTGTGCAAAACGGTCCGTTACAGCCCCCTCCTGTCAGGCATGGGCTCACCTCCTCTCCACTGCTATTTTCTCAGGACCCGGCTGCTGTTGCTGGAGCTGACCACCAGGTGGCACCTGGAACAGCTTTGAGGACCTCAATGGATGCTGAAATTCCTGTTTCTTTGCCTCAACCTTCTGTGAGTGCAGTGCCGAGGTTGGAACGCCAGTCCCGCAGTTCAGTCCTCACCATCCCCTCGGTCCTTGTCCTTGGTGGGTAGTTGTCCATTGCCTTCGGTGCACCTGGGTCCCCCTTTGCCCGTGGTGTCCTGCGCTGATGCCAGCTCGGGTGACGCTTCTCTTGAGGCGGGTGTTTCAGATGTGGCGCGTGGTGCGGCTTACATGTGCTGGTCTGGCCCCCCTGGGCTTGCACTTGAAACAAAAAATGAGGGAGAAAATTTGGAAAGGGGAATTCGTGGAAATATTTTCCCTCCTGCCATTGGAGGAAGCTCCTCCGGTGGTGGAAAAGGACAGTAAGGAGTCTGAAAAGGATAGGGAAAAGTACCGCTATCGGAAAATTCCCAAGACATTTACGAATTGGATTCGGGCTTTTTCTATTTTGGCCAGCATTGTGGGGGAAAAGTCTCCCCAAAAGTGCTCCTGCTATCAGGACACTATTTGGAACGTTTGTCGCACCTATGGGGGCTGGGTTGGTGGAGGTACGATGAACAGTTTGGCCAGCGGCTAGCAGTGCGTCCTTCGCTGTCCTGGGACCAGATGGGTATAAGCCTCTGGCTCTCAATTATGACCCGTCCAGCCCCCCAGCAGGGTGCTATTTAGTCCTTTCTAGGAGGGTGGGCGGTGGGGGAACGTCCTCCTCCCCATCTGCTTCCAACCAGAGGCCGGGCTGTTGTTGGAAGTTCAGCGACAGTCACTGTAAGTGGGGGTCCTCGTGCCGGTTTAAGCATGAGTGCTCCGGTTGCGGTGGCGCCCATCCCATCTCCCGCTGTTTAAAACACTAAAATAGCGAGAAAGGGAACATGGGATCTAAGGGCGACGACTCTGGTAGTCATAAACGCGATGCGCCCGTGGCTCAACCTTTATAGGAATTGAAAGCGGCACGGATCTTATTGGAGGGGTTTGAGCAGGGTTTTTTGATCCCCTTCTCAGTTCGGAACCTTTGGTCCATGCGGGAGTTCCCTCAGGTGGTTCGGGAAAAGCTGGATAAGGAAGTCTCCTTGGGCCGGACCTTTTTCTACTACCCCATGTCTAGTTTGCGGGGTTCTCCTTTAGGCGTGGTGCCTAAGAAGGACCCCAGTAAATATTGCCTGATTCACCATTTATCATACCCTCCCGGGGATTCAGTGAATGATGACACTTCGGCCGAATCTGCTGAGTTTCCTACGCATCTTCTGATGCGGCGGTTCACATGGTACAGGCTGCAGGCCCCAGGGCTTTGCTGGTGAAGGCAGGTGTGGAAACTGCTTTCTGGCTGCTTCCAGTGCACCCGGAGTGTCATCATATCCTGGGATGTACCTTTGACAGCCAGTTTTTTGTGGATATATGCTTCCCTATGGGTTGCTCTCTATCCTGCTTCCATTTTGAGGGCTTTAGCACTTTCTTGGAGTGGGTGGTGCGGAGGGAAGCAGGGGTCAACTCCCTCCTGCATTACCTGGATGACTTCTTGTGTGTGGGGCTGGCTGAATCGCACGTCTGCGCTCCGCTGCTGCGGGTCCTTGGGGACCCTTGCGGGTTTGGTGTTCAATTGGCCCATGACAAAATGGTGGGTCCGGTTACGTGCCTTAGTTTCCTGGGCATTGAGATCGATTCGGTGGCCGGAGAGTGTCGGTTGCCCCAAGCTAAGGTTCTGGTCCTCCGTCAGGTGGTGTAGATGGCGTTGGGGCGGCGTAAGATCCAGCTGCGCTGCCTTCAATCACTTCTGGGGAAGCTGAATTTTGCCTGTCGGATTTTGCCCATGGGGCGTATCTTTAACAGACGCTTGGCAGCGGCGACGTCTGGGGTCGCTCACCCTCAGCACTTTATTCGGCTTACGTGACCATTGCGAGATAACTTGGCTGTCTGGGATTCCTTCTTGGCCTCTTATAACGGTAGGACTTACTTGGAGATGTGGGGTTCCCAACTCGAAGACAGACATGTGGTTTCTCATTGCGAAAATTTCTGGAGGGGGGGTGCAGGCTATTAACCAATTCTTCTCCCCCGGTGGTACGCTTGCTTCGGCGCTTGGTACTGCGCTGTTTGGGGCTTAATGTGTCTTGTAGGGCTGTACATATCCCGGGGTTCACAATGTGATGGCTGATGCTCTCGTTCGCAGTGGGATGTGTTTAGGGCGGTGGCTCCAGAAGCCGAAGTGGAGGGCATCCCATGAGATTGCCCCCTCTGCGATTTCTTTGTGCTTTGCGGGGCTCAGCTTTCTGTTCAAATTGCAGGGTTTAGAAGATGCTACCAAAGCGTTTATCCAGGCCCTTAAGGATTTGTGGCGGGGGGGTGTCCTCACAGGACCCGAGGGATCCCATCTCAGGCACTCTATTGGCTAGACTGTATGATTCCTTACATAGGGTTTGCCATTCAGAGTTTGAGGCCCGTCTCTTTCGGCTGGCTTTTTCCCTGGCGTTCTTTGGAGCCATGTGGATTAGGGAGCTGGTGTGCCCCAGTCGTCAGCAGGTGGGGGGGTGCTCTTTGGTGATTGTAGCGGAGATGCAATATTCCCCAGGTATCTCCGCTTATAATCCAAGTGAGGCTCAGGAACAAGTAAATTTTAAATCCACAGGCAAGGTCTCCAGCAGGCAAAATAACACAGCAATATCCCAACAGCAATCCCAATAACTGGACGACACACAGTTTCAGGAGCAGAACTGAAATCTTTAATCCACACTGGCCTTTTAAAGCATGCTCCCATGCAAGGGAGGGATTACATTCATTAATGCAGTAGCCAATCCTGTCCTGGTAACCTCCCACACATCTCCTCCCCTCAGCCGGCATCATAATCCACATATCCAGTACAGTAATTCCGCCCATTTCTGGATGTACCCCTAAACGTAGGGGTACCCCTTTAAATCATACATCCACTGGTAGCCCTGATCTGGGTGAACAACATATCCAAAAATCACCCAGATCAGACCAGGGGTTCGGGAAATTTATGGAGGGAATAAAATGACCGACCGCACTGAGTGAAACAGCCGAATGCGGTTCCATGTGAATGGGCCCTGCGGTCGGTCCTGGAGTAAGGGAACAAACTGCACGAAAACCTCAAGCTATAGAGGCTAGGGAGGGTTCGCCTGAATCCCCTCATTTGGTTCTTTCTATCTACCGAACGAGGGGCCGTTCGGTAGTTAGGAACCGAATGGACCGGGCTTGTGGAGGTTTCAGCGGTGTTCACCTAGTCGAGTGTCCGATTTGAGTTCCAGACACTCGATGGCAAAACACCGCTGTTTGGGAGTTTTAAAATGGCCGCCACGTGTTCGTTTGTCGAATGGCGGCCACCCCCGAGAACAAAGGACGGCTACTTCACTTGTCAATTACCCGTTCGCAACAATGTTGCAACGGGTAATTGAGGACACACTTCACACAGGGGAGGTCTGACTGTTCGGTAGTTTCAGTCGAACAAACTAAGGGAATGAAACGACCTTACGTTCAGACGAATCCAATACATTTTACACATAGAACTTAGCTATTTTACACGAATACATTCCCTTACTGCATAGACATTTAGCAAATAGACGAATACAGTTTAAACATAATGTAAGTCCCAGGGCAGCTCATGGCCATCCGCTACAGTGATGTTAGTTGCACAACGGTTCAGATTTCCTTCAGGATTCTCCGCTCGAAGACTGATGTCTTTGGAAGGGGTAAGTGGGTCCAGCTGGGGCTGTGCATTTATCCAGTTTTTTCCTTTGGAGAGTATTGTTCCTTACGCTCAGCTTCGTCTGCCTTCCCCCTTTTGGTGCATGAAGATGGTAGCTTTCTCTCTCAATTCCAGTTTATTAGTGTAATAACTGGCTGTGTTTTTCTATAGTTGAATAAGTCTTTTATGTATATATATATAGATATTTCTTCTTATCTTCAGTTGATTGATATATATACGTCTTTTGTATATATAGTCTTGGGCCAAATGCTCGCCACAATAATATATGTCTATATTATTGAAAATTAGTAATACGCAATCTGACGTTCTTTATAAAAAATGAGTATTTATTCTACATTCAACAGGAAACAGTTATATATACTTAACAGATGGTAATTCTTAACGATGTTACAGAGAGTCGTCTTGACATCAGAGAGGAGAGCAAACGGATCGTAGCAGGAAGAGACCCGTAATCCTTTGTCCTTGACTCTATATACCCCAAATTACGTCATAATGTTTAGTTTAGACCCTGCCATATAAGGAAGTTCCCTATATAAAGACCGCCTCAAATCTCTTATACAGCAAATTCCAGAGACCTCATATTACAGAGTAGCAAACACCATCTGTTCTGTTTAACCCATTAGACAGCCACACCTTAATATGTATTTGAATAGGAACATACAGAATATGCAATATTCTACAATTAGGGTGTTCCGTTTGGGGCTCGAATTTCTGGGTATTGGTGGCAGAGAGTTTGGGGGGCACTCGTTTCGTATAGGGGCGGCTACTGAGGCCTCTAGACTTGGCATGCCTGTGCAGGTGGTCCAAAGAATTTGGAGGTGGGTGTCAGGGCGTTATGTTTCCTATGTTCACCGGCTGGTCTCCTGATTTGATTTCTTTCCGCAGATTCGGCTCCCTCCAGGATTTGGGTCATGGGACACTCCTATGTCTATTGGGCCAGGCAGTGTGCTGCGATCCGGCCTGGAGATGAGCGGTTGGGTATTACATCTTCCGAAGCGGAGTTTCTGTGGTTTGGTACGAGAGGCATGAGGTGGGTGCGGCTCCTCCCTGACGTGGTTCAGTTGTCCCGCCTCCTGGGAGTTCTGAGTATCCTGGTGAACCATCTGGGGGGGAATGACCTGGGTTCAGTGCCCATATGGGATTTGGTATCTGCCGTTAAACGGGACTTAGGTTTGGTCTAAGGTTATAGCTTGTAATTTCTGGCAGCGCGCCCAGAACCAGAGTGCCATGAAGCGCTGCCGCCGCAAATTGTATAGGCGGGTTTCCAGGTTTGTCTTGGGGTTCGGGGGATTCCAGTTCGCCATAGGGTATTTGAGCGGAATGCGGCCAATCTATTTCGAGGGGATGGAGTGCACTTGGCAGAGGTCGGGCTCGACCTCTTTAATCTCGCTCTGCAGGAAGCGGTGGAACAGGCATGGCCTGGTGGGGTCCCCCGCTGATTTTAGGTGTAAAACAGCAGGGTTGTGGCCAGGGGTATGTTCTTGCCAATTAAGTTTGAGGTGTTTACGTTTAAGTATGTGGAATGAAGTGAGCAAGTTTTCAGGTCTCAACCTTAGGTTATCTGTTATGTCGTGCCCACCGAGCGAGGAAAAGGTCGGCTGGTGGTAAGCATTGGAAGAAAAAGGAGTTTATGCCGAGGGGGGAGGTGAGAGGATGTGGTACATAGGCGCATGGTCAGTTTTGGCAAGGACGGTTGGGTTTACTGTATGACACTATGTGTTAAGTTATATCTTAAGTTATGGTTATTTATGTTTAACGTTTTGGTTAACTAAAAGAAAGATTATTAAAATAAACTATGGATGTGTTATACAGTAATTATCATATGTTATAATAAATGCTGTGTCCTGTTTCATCCATACTACGTTGTCTGTCATTATTTGGGAGGTGAATTTGGGTTGGTTTATGTATGATGCTGCATCGCAATTCTCCACTACGTACATACATGATTTCCTTTCTGTGAAAGACATGATCTGGGCGCAAAGATGATGCAGAGATCTGACTTTTGTTCCACCTTGTTTGTTTATATTGGTGACTATTGTGATGTTGTCTGATTGAATTTTGGTTTGTGTGTGATCCATGACTCAAATACTAGTAGTGCATTGAAAAACACCTTCATATCCCATCTATTGGACGATTGATGTGCCTCCTCTTCAGACCAAACTCCTTGAAAAAAGTAGGCTTTTCAGATGAGCACCCCATTTGCATTTTGAGGCATTGGTCGTTATCATAATCCACTCCATTTGGTGGAAAGACAAGCCCCATAACAGAAACTCTGATTTTCTCCCTCAATCTAGTTTATTTCTAACCTTCTTTGACAGCCTGAATTCCAGATCCTCTTCTTCTCCTAACTGATTTTGCAATCTTTCATTGGAGGGTCTCATCCGAGCTTTTGCCTACTGCACTGCTGAAATAGAGGACATAAGAATGCTCAGTATACTCATGGCTTTCATGGTACAACATGCTTCTCTTTGAAGAAAGGAAATTTCTTCTCTGACCTTCTTGATCTTTGGAGAGGGTAGAAACAGAAAAGGGATCTTGAAGTCTACTAAGAGTCCCAGAAACTGGATACTTGTAGGAGAGAGCTGTAATTTTTTGATCAACCAACTGTGACTTTTTAATCACTGAACAGTGCTTTGGAACTTGCTCTGAGAAACCAATCGTCCAAATATGGGACAATGGGAATGTCCTTTTCTCTGAGATATGCTGCCAAAGGAAGGGGGAGTTTTATAGAAACATAGAATGTGACGGCAGATAAGAACCATTCGGCCCATGATTCTTGGTGCAGAGGCTAGACCGAATGGTAAGGCCTTGAACTGGAAGTGCTGGATTTTTCCCCCTGATATGATGGCAAATACTTTCTAGAAGCCACTGCCATAGGAACGAGCAAATAGGCATCTTTTAAATAGTAGAGTAGCCATATAGTCTTTTTTGTAGCATATTAGTGACATATGGGTGGGTTACATATGGAAGCTCTGGCACTGAATACATGTGTTCATCCCTTTTTAACCCCTTGAGGACCAAACTTCTGGAATAAAAGGGAATCATGACATGTCACACATGTCATGTGTCCTTAAGGGGTTAAAGGGACACTATAGTCACCCAGACCACTTCAGCTCAATGAAGTGGTCTGGGTGTCAGTCAGGTCCCCCAGGTTTTAATCCTCCAGATGTAAACATAGCAGTTCCAGAGAAACTGTTAACATTGCAGGGTTAATCCAACCTCTAGTGGCTGTCTTCCGGACAGCCACTAGAGGCGCATTCGCATCCAGCGTGCAGAGCGTCCATAGGAAAGCATTAAGAAATGCTTTATTATGGACTGTTTGAATGCGCATGTGGCTCTTCCCACGCATGCGCATTCCGCTCGGTAGCCGACAGCAGGGGAGGAGAGGTCACCAGCGCCGAGGGAGCCCGGCGCTGGATAAAGGCAAGTAGTAAGACCGGTCAGTCGATTTGGAGATCTAAGTTTATGTTGCCTTCCCCAGAACGAGCGCAGTTTACCAAGCTTTATTCTTAGAAACTCGAGGAACTCTCCTAAAACATGTTCTGTTGACATAACAGTCAGGCCCTGTCCTCATGTCTGTTTAATTATAAAAGTTTTTGATATATTTCATTTCAAAAGAATATTGTTTGCTATTAATCTTTAGGCCCTCGCTGTTAGAATACTTATACACGGGTTAACCTATCATTAAGAATTTAATTTTTATTGATACTCAGTGCTGTGATTTTGTATTGGTCTTTCACAATACATTTGGCTGATGTGTGCAGTAGTCTGATTGTTGTGTTTTATAGGATTTTCACTTTGTAATAAAGCTGTATGTTTGACTCAGAATTGAAATCTAATACTCTTTGCAATGTCAAGAACTCAATTATGGTCTAGGATTATTTTCCCCTTGATATTTATCTTGCTATAAATGTGCAGTTGTGTTTTACAATAAAAATTCAGACAATCCCCTAAACTGGAACCCCACCGCTTTGCATTAATCATCCTGCCGTCTCCACACTGATTGAAAAGAATATAAAAAAAAATAAAAAATACAAATGGTTTGTAAAGCCCTGACCCCATCACACACCATTAATAATAATAATTCAAATTCAGTACAGTATCTCCCTTTATTCTCTCGCTGAATTACAGATAAATAAATTTGTTTAAAAAAAAAAATAAAGAAAATAGAGATATCGATGTAAGTCAGGTCTGACAGGGAGAGAACATAAGGGGTAATACATCCTGCCGAAGCTGCAAAGAATGCCCGGCCAGCTGACCACAGACAATTAAACTTCCTCACATGTTAAACCAATGAAGGTTGGACGTCCTTAGAACGTACAGAAACGTTTAGCTCATTTTCCTTATGTCACAGACTTTATTTAGACGTGTTTGACTTTAGTTCCAAGTTGGGGGGTGTTGTGGGAAAGCATGGACTGGGATCTTCTCTCTGCTCCGGCAGTAGGTTCAGTTGCCCTTGCGCGAAGGTTCATCATCACTCAGTCTAGCTTTCAGGTGAAGTTTGTAGGATAAAATATCTCCTGTCCACTTTGTGACAGCTTGCTTTTCACACACCCAGATCTCCTGTGCAACCTGGATATTGGGGGTAAAATTAGAAATAGTAAACATAAAGATTTAAACACAGTGTAGGAGTTAAGTTGTATCACTCTTTAAACTCACCTGCTGTATGAGTCGGAAGTCGTGGCTAACTAGCATCATTCCGCCTTCAAACTCATTAATAGCATCTGCAAGAGCATCTATTGTCTCAATGTCCAAGTGATTGGTGGGCTCGTCAAGAAAAAGCATATGGGGGGTTTGCCAGGCCAGCCAGGCAAAGCAAACGCGACACTTCTGACCATCAGACAGGTTCCGGATTGGACTCACCTAGGTAAGGCATGGGGAAAAAGGAGAAGGTGTTAATATTGTCAAATCATATAAATATAGATTACCTCAAAAGAAAGAGCTAAGGATTGGAAAGTGATGAAGGCAAATTAAGTGATTAAGGAACCATTGTAGTGTACTGTTTATGGCACCAAGATTGCCCTGACATTCCCCTAAGTAGCGAAACCGTTAACCAATTTACCTGGGTGCCACCAGGCTGGTTAAACTCTCCATGAGAACCAGAATCTCTCAACATTGTGCCAAGTAAAGCACTTTCAGCCAATCTGCTGGCTATGCATGGAAAGATTTGGGCAGGGTGTGGCACCATGGACGACATCGGGTAAGTTGTCTGTGACAAACTCCCCTCTCCAAGTGAGTTTGCCACGAGCTCCTGAAGGAGCCTGCTTGCACACAGACTATGTGCCCTGCAGAGAAACCTGTAAAAGACTACCAAGCTTGACCGACTTAGCACTGATTTTCCTGGAACTGTTTTGGGCTTTGGACCATTTTTAGGGTACTTTTGAAAAAGTTTTTTTTTTCTGTGCTTGGAGATAATTGGATTAGAATTAGTACAGTTACTGATCCAATTATCTCCCAGGCAGAGGGGAGGGATTGTATGCTGGAGTGTCATGTATTTAAACACCTTTGTCATTGGTCTGTGACTTTGTGCTGCAGTCCCCCACAAGGTCCAGAGGGGAGTGCATATAAGGCCAGTTGTGGCTGCCATTAAAGCATTCCAGCTTGCACTCCAAAACTGTGTGTCATCCTGTTATTGGAGGGGAAGAAGATTTACTCCTGTGTCTGCTGTTTCAACGGGGAAAGTCCATGTAGAGCTGCCAGGACTGAGTGTCGTCCAGTGCCTGGGGGTGTCTAGAGCGAATTTCCCATTCGGATCCAGGAAGGAGCGGTGCCAGGCCCCAGTCAAGCCACGGTGACTGTGTGCAGAAGTGATGCGGTTTGTCCACTGTTCCAGTTAGGAAGCAGTCCTTGGGGGATGTACCCGGCCAGGGAAACATGGAGCTCCGTTACATTGTCAAACTGTTAGCAAACAGACTTGGGGAGAATGGCACGCCAGGGCACAGCGTATTATATATAAAGCACCAATATGTTCTGTAGCGCAGTACAATGGGTGGACTAACAGACACGTATTTGTAACCAGACAAGTTTGACGCACGGGAACAGAGGGATTGAGGGCCTGCTCAGTGAGTTTACATGTTAGAGGGAGTGGGGTATAGTGACACAGTAACAGAGGGATTGAGGGCCCTGCTCAGTGAGTTTACATGTTAGAGGGAGTGGGGTATAGTGACACAGTAACAGAGGGATTGAGGGCCCTGCTCAGTGAGTTTACATGTTAGAGGGAGTGGGGTATAGTGACACAGTAACAGAGGGATTGAGGGCCTGCTCAGTGAGTTTACATGTTAGAGGGAGTGGGGTATAGTGACACAGTAACAGAGGGATTGAGGGCCCTGCTCAGTGAGTTTACATGTTAGAGGGAGTGGGGTATAGTGACACAGTAACAGAGGGATTGAGGGCCCTGCTCAGTGAGTTTACATGTTAGAGGGAGTGGGGTATAGTGACACAGTAACAGAGGGATTGAGGGCCCTGCTCAGTGAGTTTACATGTTAGAGGGAGTGGGGTATAGTGACACAGTAACAGAGGGATTGAGGGCCCTGCTCAGTGAGTTTACATGTTAGAGGGAGTGGGGTATAGTGACACAGTAACAGAGGGATTGAGGGCCTGCTCAGTGAGTTTACATGTTAGAGGGAGTGGGGTATAGTGACACAGTAACAGAGGGATTGAGGGCCCTGCTCAGTGAGTTTACATGTTAGAGGGAGTGGGGTATAGTGACACAGTAACAGAGGGATTGAGGGCCCTGCTCAGTGAGTTTACATGTTAGAGGGAGTGGGGTATAGTGACACAGTAACAGAGGGATTGAGGGCCTGCTCAGTGAGTTTACATGTTAGAGGGAGTGGGGTATAGTGACACAGTAACAGAGGGATTGAGGCCCTGCTCAGTGAGTTTACATGTTAGAGGGAGTGGGGTATAGTGACACAGTAACAGAGGGATTGAGGGCCCTGCTCAGTGAGTTTACATGTTAGAGGGAGTGGGGTATAGTGACAGTAACAGAGGGATTGAGGGCCCTGCTCAGTGAGTTTACATGTTAGAGGGAGTGGGGTATAGTGACACAGTAACAGAGGGATTGAGGGCCCTGCTCAGTGAGTTTACATGTTAGAGGGAGTGGGGTATAGTGACACAGTAACAGAGGGATTGAGGGCCTGCTCAGTGAGTTTACATGTTAGAGGGAGTGGGGTATAGTGACACAGTAACAGAGGGATTGAGGGTCTGCTCAGTGAGTTTACATGTTAGAGGGAGTGGGGTATAGTGACACAGTAACAGAGGGATTGAGGGCCTGCTCAGTGAGTTTACATGTTAGAGGGAGTGGGGTATAGTGACTCAGTAACAGAGGGATTGAGGGCCTGCTCAGTGAGTTTACATGTTAGAGAGGGGGTGGGGTATAGTGACACAGTAACAGAGGGATTGAGGGCCCTGCTCAGTGAGTTTACATGTTAGAGGGAGTGGGGTATAGTGACACAGTAACAGAGGGATTGAGGGCCTGCTCAGTGAGTTTACATGTTAGAGGGAGTGGGGTATAGTGACCCAGTAACAGAGGGATTGAGGGCCCTGCTCAGTGAGTTTACATGTTAGAGGGAGTGGGGTATAGTGACACAGTAACAGAGGGATTGAGGGCCCTGCTCAGTGAGTTTACATGTTAGAGGGAGTGGGGTATAGTGACACAGTAACAGAGGGATTGAGGGCCCTGCTCAGTGAGTTTACATGTTAGAGGGAGTGGGGTATAGTGACACAGTAACAGAGGGATTGAGGGCTCTGCTCAGTGAGTTTACATGTTAGAGGGAGTGGGGTATAGTGACACAGTAACAGAGGGATTGAGGGCCTGCTCAGTGAGTTTACATGTTAGAGGGAGTGGGGTATAGTGACACAGTAACAGAGGGATTGAGGCCCTGCTCAGTGAGTTTACATGTTAGAGGGAGTGGGGTATAGTGACACAGTAACAGAGGGATTGAGGGCCCTGCTCAGTGAGTTTACATGTTAGAGGGAGTGGGGTATAGTGACACAGTAACAGAGGGATTGAGGGCCTGCTCAGTGAGTTTACATGTTAGAGGGAGTGGGGTATAGTGACACAGTAACAGAGGGATTGAGGGCCTGCTCAGTGAGCTTACATTAGAGGAGTGGGGTATAGTGACACAGTAACAGAGGGATTGAGGGCCTGCTCAGTGAGTTTACATGTTAGAGGGAGTGGGGTATAGTGACACAGTAACAGAGGGATTGAGGGCCCCGCTCAGTGAGTTTACATGTTAGAGGGAGTGGGGTATAGTGACACAGTAACAGAGGGATTGAGGGCCTGCTCAGTGAGCTTACATGTTAGAGGGAGTGGGGTATAGTGACACAGTAACAGAGGGATTGAGGGCCTGCTCAGTGAGTTTACATGTTAGAGGGAGTGGGGTATAGTGACACAGTAACAGAGGGATTGAGGGCCCTGCTCAGTGAGTTTACATGTTAGAGGGAGTGGGGTATAGTGACACAGTAACAGAGGGATTGAGGGCCTGCTCAGTGAGTTTACATGTTAGAGGGAGTGGGGTATAGTGACCCAGTAACAGAGGGATTGAGGGCCCTGCTCAGTGAGTTTACATGTTAGAGGGAGTGGGGTATAGTGACACAGTAACAGAGGGATTGAGGGCCCTGCTCAGTGAGTTTACATGTTAGAGGGAGTGGGGTATAGTGACACAGTAACAGAGGGATTGAGGGCCCTGCTCAGTGAGTTTACATGTTAGAGGGAGTGGGGTATAGTGACACAGTAACAGAGGGATTGAGGGTCCTGCTCAGTGAGTTTACATGTTAGAGGGAGTGGGGTATAGTGACAGTAACAGAGAGATTGAGGGCCCTGCTCAGTGAGTTTACATTCTAGAGGGAGTGGGGTATAGTGACACAGTAACAGAGGGATTGAGGGCCTGCTCAGTGAGTTTACATGTTAGAGGGAGTGGGGTAAAGTAGGTTGCTAGGATAGTTTTCACGGAGGGCTTAGTGTTTTGCTTTGATGAGTTTCAGGAGAGGAATCAGCTTGTATTGTAGTGCTTGATCTGTTCCTTTAATACGGAATCCAATCAGATGTAGGAAACCAATATTTACAATTTCTGAACGCATTGTTTACTGTATTTGTGGTTCCTAAAGCAATTTGTTGGGATAGATTAACAATACAGGAATAATAAGTTTTGGGGGGGGGGGGGTTACCTAGAAATCTGGTTTTAATAAGGCTCTGGGGACTGGTCTAAATATTAAGTAGCATTGGATGATACAATAAGGGTAATAGTTTTACAGAGGATCAATCTAATAGGATAACACCAGACTTGTACAAATGGACTAGAAGTGTGACCCTCAGTATGTGCTAACATGGAAAAGGTTAGGGACTCCCCAAACTTTGCATCCAAAGGTTACTATAATCAAAATAAACAAAACAAAAAATATTAGGTTGGAATAAGCCTCTGATATATAGTAAAATTAAATAATAAACACCGAGGCAATGCTCTCCATGCAGCCACGAGCCTCCTCCTGTGATACTGCAAGGGTGGGGGTGTTATTGGCTGAGGGTGGAATGTAGGCCACTCAAGAGCTGACATCCAATGATTTTGTTAGCTAGCTCGGGGCTCTTGTTCTGGACTGCTACTACAGACATATATACCTCCGGCAGCGACATCAGATGTCAGCGTTCCAATGGCCGTGGGGCTTGGAGTAAAGCACTACTTGGAGTGCAGGCAGCTGTATAAGCAGGCAAGTATGGAGGACACAGGGAAGAGCCGTACAAAGAAGGAAAGATCTAGGATTCTTTTTACTTACAATTTAACAGATACACCCCTAAGAAAACATGCAATTCAATTTTCTGCATATTTTCTTTAGGGATATATGAAGAAGCATCTTTTAAAAGCTGCAGACCAGCTGTGTGGAAGAAAACGTTTCAGCTGTCAGTGATTGTTTGTGACAGCCAAGGAGGCGACTTATACTGAAATGTGGACCGTTTAAAACGGTTACAAATAAGGCAGACTCCAGCAAGCTGAAACGCTTTGTGTCCGGAGTTTAAAGTCAGGTTTAATTATGGGAGAGGTTTGTTGTCAATGAGGTAGGCAATTCCCAATTTACCTGCTGTTTCCCAGTCAATCCATATCTCCCAATGATCTTCCTCATCTCCTCCTTCTCCTTTATTTCAGGATAACACTTCATCATATATTCCAGAGGAGAAAGATCTAGGTCAAGCTGTTCTGTCAGGTGCTGATGGTAACGTCCAATCTTCACGTGAGAATGTTTCCGGATCATTCCGTCGGATGGCAGTAGCTGGAAAGAGAAAAGTTATGAGAATGGATAAAACAGCAGCACTCGTGGATAGTAAGATCAGAATCATGTCTCCTACACAGAGTTGGATAATTCACTCAGCTTACCTCTCCAGTCAGTAGTTTTAGTAAAGTGGATTTTCCAGCTCCATTGGGTCCTACGAGGGCCACACGCGTGTCCAGATCAATCCCAAACTCCAGGTTCTTGTATATGAGGGGCTACGGTCAAGGTGTAAGATAAGATTGTTTGGTGAGACTTTAATAATATCTGCAAAGAGAGAACCACTGAAATTATATCCCCCAATCTTACCCCATCGGTATTGTAACGGAAGCTGACATTCTGCACCATGATAACTGGAGGAGGTATTTTTCCACAGGACGGGAAAAAGAACGAGAGCGTCTGAAACAGAAACAAAGTGAATGAACTATAGGAAGGAGGAAAAGACCGGCAGAACTAGAAACTGAGGGACAGAGACAATGGGGCAGAACTAGAAACTGAGGGACAGAGACTATGGTTTCCTGAAGGGCCACGACAGACACAACCACGCTGGTAAACACCCCCTGGCCCAAAAAATCCCTGAAAAATATATCCACTTATCGGATAATGCATCAGTGGCATCACAGTGACCTCACCTTATCGCTGACCACTCTTTCAGTTAGTCCAGATGACATCATTTTCTGCAAAGTTTTCTCTTTGCTCTGTGCTTGACGGGCTAACTTGGCACTGCCATGACCAAACCGTGCAATGTAGTTCTGCAGAAGTGATATTAAAAGAGGATATACTAATCGAACTACAATAAACCATAGTCGAAGTTGTGTGTAAAACCAATCACCCTGCCACAAGTCATTCACAACCATCTTAATAAACCAGACTCTCCATGTGCCCATCATTCACATCACCATGGTCTCTCCCCACCCAAAAAACAGCTTTCAAAGCTTTATCATACATACCACAATTTGGTGTTATCCCTAGTTATAGCCAAGCTTATGCCAGTACAACCTTCCCAAAACCATGCCTCTTCCTTCTCATATGAAAACATGATTCCTCACGGTTCACTGACAGTTCAGACATTGTGCAAGAAGCTGGATTTAACCATTACGCTTCGATCTACGTAGAGATGGTCAGCTTACCTTCATGTGAGCAATCTGATCCTGTTCCCAGTTGAACCTTTTCATTTGATTCTCTTCCAGCTCCAGACGAGTTTTTACATACTGATCATAATTGCCCTAATGGGACAGAAGGACTCGTTACAGACCACATATCACCTTCTACGATAATGGAGATGCAGGGTATATGGCCTATCGCTCAACATTACCCCTTGAAACAGAATGGACGTTGTTTAGTTAGGCATTCTTTTTGCTTTTCATTTGTTTGTGCCTTTTGCCAACCGTACTACATCACTATGAACTCAGGCTCAGTTTCCAGCAATTAAACTCTTAAAATGACAGATTTGAATTTTTCTGACCTGGGATAAACTGGCCTTTGGTAAGTGGAAATATAGCCTTAAGAGTAGAAATACATTCCTGGTGTGCTATGCAGTGGCTAGTAGCATAGGCCTTCGAGCCCTGGTTCTGAGCATAGAAACATGTAGCAGTGCATCTGTGAGAGATACTTACTGTGTAGTATTTCAGCTTGCGGTTGTGTAGGTGAATAATGTTTGTACACACTCCATTCAGGAAGTCCTGGGAGTGAGAGATCAGGACCAGGATCCGACGAAAACTGCAAAGAGAATAAGAAGAAAAATCAGAACCAAGAGAGAAGCAAAGATTGTGAAGTGCAACCAGTAAGAGAAAGCAAGAGAGACAGGCACAGCAACACTGGCAAGATTTCCAACTTACGATTTGAGCTCTTCCTCCAACCACACACAGGCTTCCAGATCAAGGTGATTTGTGGGTTCATCAAGTAGTAACATGAATGGTCGGATAAAAAGGGCTCTGGAACAAACATAACAATAACACTCAGTAACCCCGAGACCTGTGTGTGTGCGCTACTGCAAGGTATATATATATATATATATCTATCTATCTCACCTGGCAAGAGCTACACGCATCCGCCAGCCACCACTAAAATCCTTTAGCATCTTGCGTTGCATAGCGGGGGAGAATCCCAGGCCATGAAGGATGCGGGACGCTCTGACCTCTGCCTTGGCAGCGTCCAACTCTTCCAGGCGTTCATAGATCTCAAGCAATTTCTCACACTCGGCTGTATAGGAAACATGTTACATGATATAAAGGGATATCTGGCTATAGCATCAGTTCATTCATAACAAGCTACATGTAGACAATATGTTACAGCCTTTACCCAAACACCAAGGATAGTCTCTGCGTTATTAAAGAGCTATTTACAGAACACGGGAAGTTGGTTGACCACCATTAGTCTGCTCGCGTTTTATGGATACGGTCTATTTAAAGAGTGGACGGTGACTTCCCTGGGGTTTCAATATTATGTTTATTTACACCTATATTTAACAAATAGATATGTGAGAGGTGTGAAAAATAAAAGTAAATGTAGAAATCCTCATCATTTTGAAGTCCAAAAGCCAATCAAGGAACAATGCAAATCCCTTTCTCACCAGATAATTAGGATTTGCCACCAGCACACTGTTGTACATAGCCCACACACCAGAGTCTCATCTCACCATCCTCATGCGCTAGTCTCTCTGCCTCCTTCTCCAACATGCTCCTCTCAGTGTCCACCTCCATCACACACTGCAGAGCAGTCTTCTCACTGGGTGGCATCTCCCGTGTTAAATGATAGATATCAATGTGCTCTGGAATTGGCACTTCTCTTGCTCCAATGGCTGAAAGCAGCATCGATTTCCCTGGAGAAGAAATAAAAAGACGGCAAAATGGAGCAGACGTTACTTACCCTGCCCCATCCAAAACAAACAGGCAACACCCAGCTCATTCTAGTAATATCCATCACAAAGCTCTCCATGATACTACTCATCCTGACAACTCTCTTTGGGGTGCAAGACCAGCCAGTTTCCTTCTGTTTCCCAACAATTCCTTGACTTGGTGCATCTGTCAGTTCACTTTTCACTCTTACTATTCTGTCTTAATTCATAACCTGCCCAAATTAGTGCTGTTACTTTGCCACTAGACTTCAGAAACCAAAGCACTTTGCTCTACTTCCTCACCGGTTCCATTGAGGCCAATCAGCCCATATCTCCTTCCCGAATTGAGTTCCACGGTGGTGTCATTCAGAAGCTCCTGGCCATGAAAGGTCAGCGACATGTTAATAATGTGAACATCTGTGCTGTTTGGATGAGAAGCCAGTACTCCAGTGACCGCCCGGGCAGCAGCCTTCCGGAGTTCAAACTCTTCCATCTGGCGCGTCACTTCATCTACTTCTGTAAATAGAACTTATGAAATCAATATAAATCCCTGCAGCATCTTTTTCAGCCCCCCATGTACAAGCCTGGTCACCTCACGCCACCACACAAAAAGAACAAGCCCCGACAACATCTGCTTCAGACATCATGCTCCCTGTCCTGGCACACACAAGGGGCAAGCACCTGGCACACATTCTGCTCTCTGCACACAAGACACAAAGGCCCCCAGATTTCCCTCCCAGCAGAAAAGAAGGTATTGGCAGTGAATAGTCACATCAGCCCCTTAGCAGAGATCTGAATTGG
>OW240915.1:489168-509090 GCA_933207985.1 Pelobates cultripes
CGATCAATACTGAATGGTTCAGGACCTCCGTGCTGTTAATGAAGTAACTGTCAAAGACACTGCCATTGTTCCGAACCCCCACACTCTTCTGTCCCAGGTTCCACCGACTGCCACAATTTTTACTGTTGTGGATCTGGCTAATGCATTTTTCAGTGTGCCACTTGACCCATCCTGCCAGTACCTCTTTGCCTTTACACACGAAGGACAACAATATACCTGGACCGTTATGCCTCAAGGGGCCCAAAATTCACCCACCCTGTTCGCCCGTGCTATGTCTTTGGTTCTGGAACCTTGGCAGAAAACCTATGCTGATGTTGTTCTTCTCCAATATGTTGATGATCTCCTCCTCTGTGCTGCTGATCTCCACACTGCTGAACGAGATTCTGAGGATCTCCTCTGTTTCCTCGCTGAAGCAGGTTGCAAAGTCTCCAAATCTAAACTCCAGTGGTGCCGGCCCTCTGTGGTCTTCTTGGGAATCTAAACTCCAGTGGTGCCGGCCCTCTGTGGTCTTCTTGGGACATTGTCTATCCCATGGCACCCGACATCTCACCAAGCAACGTGTTCAAGCAATCCTGCATCTTCTGTTGCCTGCAGCACATCAGTCTCTGCATGCCTTTTTAGGTCTCATCACATATTGCAGGTCCTGGATTCCTGAAGCCTCAAACCTCATGCAGCCACTCTATGACGCCCTCAGGAGTGAGCCCTTTCACCTCTCTACAGATGCTACTGTTTGTCTCAACACTCTGAAGAGGGCTATTGCATCAGCACCAGCCTTGGGCCTTCCAAACTACCAGTTGCCTTTCAAGTTATTTGTCTCTGAAAAATCAGGCCACGCTTCCGGTGTCCTTACTCAAAAACATGGCTCCAGGCAACGGCCTATTGGCTATTGCTCCTGCATGCTTGACCCCGTTGCCAGGGGTAGCCCCTCCTGTCTCAGGGCTGTGTTTGCTGCCAGTGCCTTGCTGGATAAGACTAATGACTTTGTTTTTGGTCACCACCTCACCGTGTTGGCCCCTCATGATATTTCTGCAATCCTTCAGCAAGTTCAGCCTAAACATCTCTCTTCTCAACGTCACCTTCGATTGCAAACTTCTTTATTGTTACCTGACAACGTTTCCCTTCAACACTGCTATTCGCTGAATCCGGCCACTCTTCTGCCACTTCCCAAGGGGGGGTAGCACAGTACTGGTACAGCTTGGACATCAATCCAGAAGCCCGAGTGGAATTACAACTACCTGCTCTCACACCCCCACATGATGTGCAACCAGAGAATTTGCTGCACTGTACCCTGTGGTTTAAAGACAGCCCAGGCCCTGATGTGGATTATGAGGAAGAACTATTCCAACTTGTAGAAATTCAGATCACATTGACTGACTTGTTATGGGACTCCACGGGCAACATGATCCTGTTAGTACACCTCCCAGAGAATGCAACACACCTCTACCGCTATTGGGAAACCGCTGTCCCACACATATCTCTCACCAAGTCCCATGACATCTCATGGAAAGATTTAGGCCCAATGGCCAAGTCCTGGAGCAAAACAGCCCAGGAACAACTGACCTCTATGGGAGTAACCAAAAAAGTTATCAACTGCTGTATAGCCGGATATCCTAGATACCACACAGAAGTCTGTGAAGACTTACCTGCCATAGAACATGACTCTGAAACCCCTCATGATTGTTTTGAACAAATGAAAATGGAAACTACCCATTTGCCAACTGTGTACGAAGCTGCACTATTCAACCCAGACCAAACACTGTTTGTGGATGGCTCCAGATTTGCTGATGAACAGGGGCAGTATCACACTGGGTATGCAGTTACCACAGGAAGTCAGATATTACAAGCAGCCGCCCTCCAGCCAACTAAGTCAGCTCAAGAAGCCGAGCTAACAGCCCTCACGGTGGCCTGCAAGCTGTCCGAAGGCCTCCGTGTCAATATTTATTCCATACTCAAGATATGTCCTGGGAGTGGCACATGACTTTGGCCTGATTTGGAAGACTAGAGGATTTCTCACAGCCACTGGTACTCTGGTGAAACATGGGGCAGCCATTGAAGAACTGATGCTCTGGTGCTTCCTGCAGAACTGGCAGTGTTAAAGGTAAAAGCCCATGGAAGGCTAGACTCAGAGGAAGCGCAAGGTAACCACTTGGCTGATCAAGCCGCCAAGGAAGTAGCACGAAAAGGGTGGGAAGTGGACAGAAGAGTGGCTACTGACACAGTACCTATTTCCACTATGCAGACACTACCTACGGATCTCAGACTCCTAAAAGAACAACAAGCAACTGCCACTCCCCAGGAAAAACAAAGTTGGAAGAATAAGGGAGCTGTTCTCCGTGATGATGTTTATACCATCAACCTTAAGTTTTGTTTACCCAAAAATATGTACCCAGCTGTTGTCCAATGGGCTCATGGGCCAGCCCATCTGTCAAAACATTTGATGAACTCTCTGGTTGATAAATACTTCGAAGTACCAGGCATCACTACTCTGACACAGAATTATTGTAGATCTTGCACAATATGCGCTAAATGTAACCCTGGGAAGATTCTTAAAATCGCACCTCCCCGAAAGAGGATAGACCTATCCTACGCACGACTTGCCCGGCAATCCTGAATTCTATGCGAATATGGGATGCCGCAGCTCACAAATTTAGACTGGTATCCACCCCATCCCCACTGACCCCACTACTACGGAACAGGGCCTTCCCACCAGGGCTGACAGCGAGAGACTTTGCCAACCTAGAGAAATCAGGGCTACAGGGGATATGCCACATGTTTCAGAAAGACTCATTAGTTACCTTTGAACACCTAAAACAGACGACACACCTCACCCCCGCTGATTTCGTCCGCTATCTGCAACTTAAAGACTACGTGAAATGCCCACTCATACAAAACGGGGCCACAGGGCGCATGTCCTTTTTTGAAAAGATGTGCCTAAATGAATCACCACTGCCAGGCCTCATCTCGAAACTATACGCACACATATGCTCAGAAACAGTGGAATGGGGCTCTCTCACATACACCTGCACATGGGAACAGGAATTAGGGGAGGAACTGGAGGGGGTGGAATGGAGAGAGATTTGGGAAGCGAACAACGCTGTATCCATATGTGTGTCTCTCCAGGAACAGGCCTATAAAACGATGTTTAGGTGGTACACTACACCAGTGAAATTACGGCAAATGGGGAAGACACCAACAGATGACTGTTGGAGAGGCTGCGGCCTCAAAGGCACTTACCTCTACATGTGGTGGGAGTGCCCACGAGTAAAAGCCTTTTGGACACAGATACATCGACTAATGGCACGTATATTCCATAGAGCCCCGGATTTAAACCCATGGACGTACCTACTTAACAGGTCCTTAGAGAACTGGACAAGGAGGGAACAAAAGCTAATACACAAAGTGACACTAGCAGCTAGGAGAGCACTAGCCCAAATGTGGCTGAAGGTAGAAGTACCCCCTATGAAGGCAGTCATAGCAAACATAAAAGACGGATACCTTATGGACAGCCTGACAGCCAGAGTACGAGGGTCCATGACACGATTTGATAAATTATGGGAACCCTGGACAGCTAGCGACTTAGCATGAGCGGACATAAGTACCAAGTGAGAAACCCCCCACCCTCTGGAATTGCCCCCTAACAAGGCCTCTCTCACGAGGGACCACATAACACCAAACGGTTGGTCACCGGCGCCCCCATGGCCTGATGGGAAAATCTCTCTACTTTCTTCTTTCTATTTTCACCTCTTTCTTCCACCCTACCATTCACAGAGACTTAGCATGCTACAGGAGCCACCATACGCTAAGTTATGGTAGACGGTTACACAAGTTTTATAGACTTTTTAGTTTTTGTTATACTTAAACAGACAAATGTATGCAACTTGACAACTATAGATGTCTTATGGCTAACGACAATACTGGTAAGGTAAACAGGAGCTTGGTTATGAAAGGCTGGAATGGCTTACATACAGTACTGCGCACCAGGTATTGTGAACATGTCAAGTGCTTCAGTTATAAAACAAGTTTTACTATATAACCAAAAAATCCCTTGACAAGTGGCCAAACGAACCCAGCGCCACGAAGGTTGTTAGATCTGCTTAGCAATGACACCTGTATGGATATGCATAAATATGTACAATTATAATGTGGATCAACAGGCTTCTGCGCAAGCCGAACCGTTTATGTGGCCCACGCCAATTTTGTCAAGATGAAAAAATAAAGTATATAAAAAAAAAGAAAAGGGACCTAATCACCTGGCCAAGCCCCAATACCCTTTTCAGAGGATACAGATTGACCACATCCAAATGCCAAAGAGTGGACGTTATGAATACGCACTGGTCATTGTGGATATGTTCTCAGGATGGCCAGAAGCCTTTCCAGTGGCTAATCTCACTGCAAGGACCACGGCCAAACACCTTCTGACGGAAATTGTCTGCCGGTACGGAGTTCCAGAAGTGATTGAACGCGACCAAGGAACCTCCTTCACTGCCTCATTGACACGGGAAGTCTGGACAGCACTGGCGGTGACCCTTGCATTCCACACACCATATCACCCACAAAGTAGTGGTAAGGTAGAACGCATGAATGGCACAAGAAACTAACATGCCCTGGCCCGAGAGTCTTCCATTAGCATTGTTCAGTGTGAAGTACACTCCTAGGGGAAAATATAGTTTATCACCTTATGAGATTTTGTTTGGTACAGCACCCAGGCTAGGTTGTTATTTCCCTCAACAACTTCAGATCCAGTCAGACGCTATGGTAGATTATGTGACTGCCCTCTCTCATGCCTTGACCAAAATCCATGCCCAAGTGTTTTCTTCTATTCCAGATCCTGAGTCGAATACAGGTACACACAAGTTGCTTCCTGGTGACTGGGTTATGGTCAAGAAATTTCTCAGGAAACACACCCTTGAACCAAGATTTGATGGTCCTTACCAAGTGCTCCTAATCGCAGCTACTTCAGTTAAGTTGGCTGGGAAGAGTTCCTTGATACACGCCTCACACTGCAAGAAAGTGCCTGCTCCAGAAGAAGCTGTCCCTGCTGAACCATGAATTTATTGTGCTTTTTGTGTTTTCTTATGCTGCTAGATTTTGCATGGGCCCAACAGGTGGCCATAACCAAAGATAACCATGTATACACGTTCTGGTACAATTCTTCTAACACAGATGTAGCTACTTTCACCTTTGATTACTGTGATATTGTTAACTGTACCTTCCCACAAACACAATATGCTGCTATATACAAGGACATACCTAGCAAGAAAGACCCATACATTTGTGTGACTGGAGGGACCTGGGGGCATCATTGTAGTTCATGGAAAGCAGCTGGGTGGAACACGGGTAGACCATGAGGCTATAGACCCCAGAGTGCTCCAGACAGAATTGACAAAGACGGAAAACCTTTACTCTCCAGAATGACCCTAAGTAAACCTATTGGGTCAACACCCATTAAACTTACATTAAACATAGAGCACCCTAGTCCAAAGGATGCAGGGGAATATGTAATGGGAATGTACTGGAGGGGAGGTGGCTCATGTAATAAACTGGGGACATTCTATCTGCAAGACATGCTTACCTCACCAGACTGGGTAGGAACCATTCACATGACCATTAACCCATTGAAACCACATATCAAGACTCTACATGACATGGTAGCTATAGCCAACCCTACTTCCGAAGACACAATGGCGGTAGAAACTGGGTTCTCAGACACAAATTTATGGCTAGAATGGATGAGGTATAATGCTAACTCACACAATAAGACCAATTGTTATGTATGTGGAGGAGCCAGACCCCACCTGGGTACAGTGCCTTTAAGCTTACCTCCTGAAGTTGAACTATGTGTTTTGAGTCTTTATGCACAATCTACCACTAACTCCTCATTATGTGAATTATGGAAAAAGGTTTATCCAATAACCCAAGGACACGTCAGACCACCCGATGGGGTCACAGTATACCCAGGTAATTACACTTGTTATTCAATACCTAAGAACACAGGTGTGTTTATGGGTAAATTCCCATCTGGATATTGCTCGACCTACCACGACCCGCCTATAACATTGTTAATGAATCATGCAAAGACAGTTGGGGACATATATTGGTTATGTGGTGATAGACAGCTGAGGTCCCAACTGGTAGGACAATGGTGGGGGGAATGTACCTTGGCCAAGGCCATAATGCCCATCCATATAATCCCGGACGGCTATCACAATGTGTTAGACCACACACACACACACCCCAGAGCCAGACGGGAAGCCCCCATCCTAGGGAGCTTTGACACCCACGTGTACATTGATGCCATTGGTGTGCCAAGGGGGGTGCCTAGTGAATTCAAAGCAAGGGATGAGGTGGCGGCGGGATTTGAATCCTTGATTCCAATGATTACTGCTAATAAGAATGTCAATTGGATCAATTACATTTATTATAATCAACAGCGGTTTGTTAATTACACCAGGGATGCCCTACGGGCCTAGCAGAACAATTACAAGCCACCACCCAAATGACATTTCAGAACAGAATGGCACTAGATATGATTTTAGCCAAGAAGGGAGGCGTATGTAAAATTCTCCCCGAAACTATGACATGCTGCACATTTATTCCAGACAACACTGGGCCCAATGGTAAGGTAACTATGGCCATAGAGAAGCTAGATAGTCTCTCTGATGAATTAAAAAAGAACTCAGGAGTCACTGATCCCTGGGACAGATGGTTTGGATGGATGAATGGTTGGCAGAGAACCCTATTCCAGGTGGGAACAGCGGTTCTTATAATGATTATCATTTTCTTATTCCTAACCTGCTGTGTGCTCCCTTGTGTACAGAAGTACTGACAGAAAACAGTAGGGAAGACTATAGACGATGTGACCCCTACTTTCCTACACCAAGATACCACTGACCCAGAATGTGATACACCACATACACCCCTCCAATCCCATCAATTCAAACAGACAACTGCATTCTTGTAGGGATAGCGTAGGGAAAGCGTCTGTCTTTACGGGCAAGTCTCACGTGTGGAGATGTGGTGGACAAGCCGCCGCGGGTTACCCACGGAGTGAAGTGTTCGATGCTAGTTAAAACAGATGAGCTGCAGGCAGCTAGGGATACGCTAGGGACAGTGGCAGTTGTTATGGTAAATAGCCATTTGAAGGGGGGACTGTTGTGGAAATAGGGTCTTGATATATTTCTTAGTTAGTAAAATGTCTATTTACTCATCTCACTAAAATCAGTATTTAAGCTATTCACGCATATTTAGTCAAAATGGCTGCTAGAAGCTTCTAACCCCTCCTCCCCAATAACACCGACTAACTACCTCGTGCAGCAAGATGGCGCCGGGAAACCGTGGGAGACCCTCATGGTCCCGGTGACATCACCCTCAGTAGGCAGAGCGTTAAGAAGACCACTTAACACCTAACCAATTATTGATGTATTATTCCATGTTATCTCTGACAATGCTTATGATGTAATTTTGCTTTAAAAGGGACCTGCCGTCCCCTCTGAATAAACATTCCTCAAGTTATTCAACAACCTGGAACCTGTGTCTGGTGTGAGTTACTAAAGGGAGCGTGCACACATTGTTTCCTTAATTTGGCCAGGGACAGATACACAAAGAAATAATAAATTTATTGATTGATTTTTCCATTTCACTATTATTATTAATTACTATTAATTACTATTATTATTATTATTATTATTATTATTTATTATTAATTACTATTATTATTAATTATTGATTATCAATTACTATTATTATTAATTATTAATTGCTATTATTATTAATTATCAATTACCATTATTATTATTTATTATTAATTACTATTATTATTATTAATTATTAATTACTATTATTATTATTATTATTAATTAATGTTATTATTATTAATTAATATTTGTAATTACTATTATTATTAATAACTACTATTATTAATTACTATTATTATTAATTATTAATTACTATTATTATTATTAATTAATGTTATTATTTATTACTCATTTTTATTACTATTATTATTAATTACTATTATTATTAGTAATTAATATTATTAATTATCAATTACTATTATTATTAATTATTAATTACTATTATTATTAATTACTATTATTATTATTATTAATTACTATTGTTATTATTATTATTATTATTATGATATTTATAGAGCGCCGTCAAATTCCGCAGCACTTTACAATGGGTGGACGAACAGGCATGTAGTTGTAACTAGACAAGTTGGACACACAGGAACAGAGGGGTTGAGGGCCTGCTCAGTGAGGTTACATGCTAGAGGGGGTGGGGTATAGTGACACAAAAAGGTAAGGATAGTATTAGACTAATGACAGTTGCAGAAGAGGATCATATGCATAATTATAGAAAACGGAGGAGAATACATCAATAATTGGTTAGGTGTTAAGCGGTTCATCAATTGCTCATCCTACTGGGTGTGATGTCACTGGCATCATGGAGCTCTACTCCAGATTCCAGCACCATCTTGTTAATTCAAGGGTGTTAGTTGATAACGGGAAAACTCCCTAGTGGCCATTTTGAGTAACTTATAAAATACTATTGATTATAGTTATGCAAGGTAAATAGGCATTTTACTAAAAATTAGTAGAGTTAATATTCTGTCCACAACAGTCCCCCCTTAAAATGACTATTTAGGGGGAGTGTCCGGCGGCCGAGGAAGTTGGACGCCTAGTGTAGGAGCTCCTCACGGCGCCCGCAATCAGGAAGCAATAACAGCGCATACCGCTCGCCCACGCACAAATAATGGGTCGCACATGGAAGCCCACGGACCCCAGCGGCACCCCAAGGTCGTCAGGCAGGGAAGGGGAGCAATCCATCCGCTCCTACCTTCAAGCCACGGCCCGCCCGCGGTCACCGCAACGGGAGATGGAGGAGGTAAGCCAGGGCATGGAATCCTTCCCCTCCACACCAGCCAGACTGTCAACTACACCCTCAATCATGTCTGAGCCACAACAAACGCAGGAGGGTGAGTGGAGGGCCATACTGCCAAACTTACTAACTAAGGCTGACTTTGAGGCCTTGTCAGATCGCCTGGGCAGGGTAGTGAGAGAGGAGGTGGCCCAGTTACGTGCAGACCTGGCTAATGTGGAGGCCCGCATGTCAGTAGCGGAGTCAGAGACAAGGGCGCTCCGCACAGACCTAGAACACACCAACTCCACAGTTGCCAGCCAGGAAGCAGACCTAGCCAGCCTCACCACGTGGGTGGACGACCTGGACAACCGCGGCCGCAGGGTGAACCTGGGCGTCCGCGGGGTGAGGGAAGGTGACCCAGCGGAACACATACCTGACACCCTAAAGCGACTGTTCACTCAGATACTGGGGGGCCAGCAAATACCCAGACTAGGCATAGTAAGGGCACACAGGGCACTGCGACCAATGCCACCGCCAGAAGAACAACCAAGAGATATCATATGCTGCCTAGAAAATCACCAATTGAAAGAAGACATCCTGCGCACGGCCCGCCGCATGGGAACCATACGCTTCGAGAATCAAACACACGCACACACAAACCCCCCGGGAGAAGAGGGGGGGGAGGAGAGGGGAAAAAACCACAGTACCGCAACTCATGTACGTACGCTGGAGGAGGAAGGGAAAGAGGGAGGCACAGAACACAAGCAAGGAAATGGAGGGGGGGGGAACGAACGAGAAAGAGACGGGTGGGCCAACCAGTAGGAGGATACTGGGAGCTAGGGGAAGATAGAAGGGGGCCCGCGATAGTTATCCATAGGCAAAATACATAGGCACAATATCCGACGGAATCATTGCACAAGCAAACCACAGGTACACACTAAGCATAGACACCAAGGGAACCATTGGCAAATGGGCCCAAGAGGAAAGCACCCAAGAAGGACCAACAGGAACCCAACACGACATTGCCCCAAGGGGACCCCACCCACCACACTAGCGCACGGGCAACATACTACATAAGACCCGCACCAGACACACGTAGCCGTCAGGCAGCCCCCCGACACAACAGGTGACATAGACACCAAACAGAAGCCAGAGATGGAGTAGGACATAGAACAACTAGTCGCCCACACCCACACCCACAACACGCTCATATAATTGGTGTGACACAGGCAGGAAGGTAGCGCCACCAGTCAAGTTATCCCACTAGAATGACACCACTCACAGGCCCGCATAATAGGGAGGCCCCGACCCCACAAGACCCGGAACTGCAACAAACACATGCCTAGATAGGAACACACGGTGCGAGATCATTTATGAGACAAAACACACACAAGTTGAGAAGCACCACCGCGGCAGACAGTAGCACACATGATACATAAAAGATGACCCATACAAGCACAATACCGAAGAGAGGGAGCGGATGCTCCCATATCACAGCCACTAAGGAGACATGCAACCACACCCTACATACCGAACCAGGTATCACATCTCTCACCTTCACAGCACGGACGGACGCCATGTGGCGGACAGGACACACTGGGACATAGAGCCCGACACCCCAACAGGCATAGGATACAAAAATCCCCACTCCAAAGTGGACATACTACACCCGGCACCGACACAGGCACACCACTGGGTGGGACCTATAAGCCGAACAACCGGGACACCTGTCCATTACCCTACACACCCTCAAAACAACCAACAGCAAGTACCCATTAAGCCGTAGCCAGAGCCCAGACGATAAAAAGACAGCACCGAATCGCACACCTACACACACCCGCCCCCAAGCCTCGCCCGCCCTGCCCCCGTTGCCCTTCCGGGCCGCCGCAAGGATGCCGGCAAAAGAACCCAACGGCTTCACAAGAGAGGACCTATGCGTAGTTTCCTACAATGTACGAGGCCTAAATGTTAGGGAGAAACGAACAAGATTGCTACGAGACCTGAAACACTACAAAGCAACAATAGCGTTCATCCAAGAAACGCACTTCCAGGAGGGCAGAGCACCAGCTCTAAAAGACCGCAACTTCCCAACGGGATACTTTAGCCACAACCAGGATAGACGCACACTGGGAGTCTGCATCCTCTTCTCACGACCAGTCCCTTATGAGGAGCAAGCCACCGTACGATGCAAGCACGGCAGATATATTTTTACAAAAGGCAAAATAATGGACCAAACACACACATTTGCTAACACATACGCCCCGAATACGAAACAACACCACTTCCTCCGAAGTACACTAACCACGTTGATGAAATTCACGGAAGGCATCCTGATCATAGGGGGAGACCTCAACCTGTCGATACACCCGGACCAAGACTCCACCTCGGCATGCGGACACACCTCGATCAACAGGCATGCCAACACACTCCGCCTCCTCCACCTCCACCAGCTGGCAGGCCACTGGCGAGCACTGCACCCATCTACCCGAGACTATACTTTTTATTCCACGACACACTCGACATATACGAGACTTGATTATTTCCTAGTACCTCACTGCAATTTAGCCCTGCTCACTACGGCAGAAATCATGCCAATGACTTGGTCAGACCACTGCCCAATCCGCATATGGATAAAGTCGCCACTATACAAGCCCAGACAATTGTCGTGGCGACTGAACGAATCGATTCTCTCAGACGTCACGGTTGTAGACCAAATCATCCACCACATACATGATTACTTAACAGACAACGAGACTGACGAAGTCACCCCACTGACAAGCTGGGAAGCGCACAAAACGATCATCAGAGGCAGATTAATTGCGATATGTGCGACCCGCAAAAAGAGGGCGACACAGACGATACTAGAACTTAGTAAGGAAATTGGGGAACTGGAGGCTAGACACAAATGCACCATGGAAGTGACGGTATACGAGGAACTCATGACCAAACGGAACCAACTCACCGCACACCTGAACCACGCAATCCAACGCTCATACCAACACTACAAACATATGATCCACGAACACGGGGACAAGTGTGGGAGACTATTGGCGAACCTCCTGAAGCAACGCTGCAACCAACTGTACATTCCAAAGATCAAAGACGCACACTAACAGCTCAGGCACCTGCCATATTGCCTCCGTGAAACAAATCAGGAACTTCAGAGGCCTCAAAGAGCTGAGGACATACGCAGATACCTGGACACGGCAAATATACCAGGAATAGAGGAGGTGGACCAGGAAGCATTAGAGGCCCCCATAACACCCAAGGAACTGGCATACGCCATCAAAAAAGCAAAAACGGGCAGGGCAACGGGCCTATTACCGAAACTACTGAAAGCCCTGAACTCTATCCAAGACGGAGCCACACCAACAGCCCAATTCACCATGATGAACATCACCCTTCTCCCAAAGGAAGACAAAGACAAAACGCTGTGTCCAAGCTATCGACCGATATCTGTACTGAACACAGACCTCAAACTTCTGGCAAGCATACTGGCAGCACGTCTGGCACCACTCCTGCCGGCCATAATCCATCCAGATCAAACAGGTTTAATCCCGGGGAGGGAGGTGAAGGACAACACAATCAGAGCCTTAAACCTCATAGCACACGCAAGAGGGCAGAAGACCCCAGTCCTACTCCTGTCCACAGACGCAGAGAAGGCGGTCGACAGGGTGGACTGGGATCTGATGTTTGAAACACCTGCATGTCCCCACATAACCAATAAATGTCTCCCAAGGATTTAACTTGATTCATTAATAAGGCAGTAGGAGGCTCCCGGTACGTAGCACAATACCCAGAAGGAAATGTTCCCATAAACTTTCCTGTGGTACTGTGTGTAGTGTAGCAAGTGTAATTACCTGGATATACTGTGACTCCATCAGGTGGCCTGATATCTCCCGGGCAGAGGGGAGGAAACTGTGATGTATGCTGGGAATATTGTGGGACTGTATGTCCTGAAATGCCATATGTCCATCTGCTATTCCAGTTTCGCATTTGGTCCCCTAGGGGAGTGTCCACCAAGTGGAAGACCTGCATAAATACGGGCGGGTAGCCCACAGTAAACTCAGTTTGTGTTTTACCCTCAATGCGGAGCTTGGTCTCGTTATTGGGGGGATTTTATTACCGGTGACTAGAGACTGCTCTTTGGAATTATCAGCCGCTTGGGAGATACCGGCGTTCGGCTGATATTGGCAGTTCGTGAGCTTGTGGCTCGTGGAGGGAAGGGGCCGTACGGATACCGTTCGGGAGTTTGGAGTGTTCCCTGGCTGGCGGTTCGCATGGTTGTATTGAATACGCTTACAGCCAACATTATTGCGAACGGGGAGCATTCACTAAACGGCGGTTTGTACATTTATTACTGAAGGTACCCTAACAGTTATATGAACCACCCCCTCCCCAGTACATTCCCATTACATACTCACCAGCGTCTCCTGGACTAGGGTGTTCTATATTTAAGGTAAGTTTCATGGGGTTGACCCTGCTGGTTTACATAATACCATCCTGTGTAACAGAGCTTTCCCATTTCTATCTACCCTATCTAAGGCACTCTGTGGTCTGTAGCCCCATGGTCAGCCCGTGTTCCAACCTGCTGCTTTCCATGAGCTACAATGATGTCCCCAATGGTCCCCGGTCACACAAATGTATGGGTCCTTTTTATTAGGTATGTCTTTGTATATAGTCGAATGTTGTGATTGTGGGAAAGTACAAGAGACAATATCACAGTAATCAAATGTGAAAGTGGCAAATGTGAAAGTGGTAACACTAAACAGCAGTTTGTACATTTATTACTGAAGGTACCGTAACAACTGGTGGAGACCACTACAACCAGGCTTAAATGGATGTACAATATCAAAGACTGAAAAGAGCTACCCTAAAGGATTTATTAGAACAAAGAGGCCAGTAACCTCAGGAAGAGGGAAATTATTGCGCTATTGTTGGAAATGGATGGAGTACCAGAGGCAGAGGGAACCAATGGACCCAGCACAGCTGACAGAACCCCCGAGGAGGCAAGCTTTGACCGGGCGGTAAGAATCAGGCTGGCCCATTATGGTCCCAACCCATCTGCAGAGATCATCACCCAGGTCATGGCCGTTGTAGAGGCCAACCTGCTACACCAAAGCGGTGCTGCAGCAGCCCCAGTCACAGCAAACCCGGAGGAAAGAAAGAAAGTGCCGTTTACTGCATGTGTAAAATACAGTAAAAAATATATATAATAGCCAAAACGCGTTTCGCCACACAGGGCTTTATCAAAATATTTAACTATTGCCAGTTGATAAAGCCCTGTGTGGCAAAACGCGTTTTGGCTATTATATATATTTTTTACTGTATTGATAAAGGAATATTGGCTTTTTATTATAACTTTGCCATATATCTCCTTAATAATCATTTTATTTATTTCCTGGTACCTGATCACTCTCTACCTTGGAGTCCATATACAACCAAGAATCCTAAGTGGGGATTGTACCACTTATGCGAGCATACTGAGCAGTTTTATTCTGCTCATCTCAATGTGAGTATTTTTTATTCTTTTATTTTATTCATTTTATTTATCCAGTGAGCACTATATTGTGTTTTTTATTTTTTCTCTCATACGGAGGAACTATCTTCACCTATATCCTACCAGTGGGGGACCAACGCCACTGAATGCCAAACATACTAGAGCAAGTTTGTGCTCTGAAATAGGTGAGTGTATTACCTCCCGATTATTCTCCTACACTCTCAGTTATCTACAGACAATCTACACTATTGGATTTTTTGTGTTCTCTTTCATGGTTTCCACTGAATCAAGACTGCGTCTACTTTAGAAGATCCCGTCTTTTCACTCCTGTACCACTAACAGTAAGAGATGGACACCAAGTACTGAAATTTTCATCTATCCACTGGAACTTACTATAAGCACATCAAATATTTGGACTATTTATTATACTTATTAAATATTTTATATTTAATTGTTATAGCGCGACCTATATTTCTTCTGTTTTTGCCAGTTCTATTAGTAAGACTCCTGCCAGAGTGGAGTACCGGCCAGCAGCACCACCAGCAGCTAACGTCTACTAGCCTCCGATGAATCGGCCGTCAGCACCCCCTCCGTCTGCTCAGTATCAACAGCTACCCCGGTTCAACTCACGGGATTATTCGCAACCCATTAGGTGCTTCTTATGCAAGCAGCTAGGGCACAAGCGACCGGAGTGCCCGATGAACAGTGCCAACCAGACCCAGTCTTGGAGGAGACCAGCTGGCGGCAATCCACGACCACCTCTCCCGGCTGCTCACTGTGTAGAGGAAGAGGAATGCTGGGGCATCCTGCATGAGGCAGACCCTGTCCAAGCTGCCCACCGGGATAACAGACAGAACCACCGGCAATGTGTCAAGGTCAACGGGAAGGAGGTCAGTGGTCTACGGGATACCGGTGCAACCATGACATTGCTTCAGAAGCACCTGGTGTCCGAGGCCCAACATACTGGAGACAGTGTGAGTAGCCGGGGGTGCCGTGTTTCGCCTACCCGTTGCCTGGGTACATTTGGATTGGGGAGTGGGCGCTAGACATGTAAATGTGGGGTTCATGAAGGATTTACCAGTGGATGTCCTCCTTGGCAATGACTTGGCGCCCCTTGTTTCATCCTTGGCTCCCATGGGTCCCGCTGCAGTGGACGCTGTCACGACCCGTGCCCAGACCCGTGCCGCCGAGACCGGCCCACCTGCTGCTGAGACCCAGGTAAGACTCTCTACCCCGACTTGTACCTTAGACCAGGCCCCTTTAAGCTGGGATACCCCCGAGATGTACGGGAAGGAAACTAGGGAAGACCCGACTTTAGCAAAGTACCGAGCCAGGGCCGATTATGGGGGAGAAGGGGTAGATGGGGAGCATTACAAGTGGGTGGGGGATAGGCTGTACAGGATCCCTAAACCGTCCCAGAAACCGAGTACCCCTCCGCAGAATCGACAGCTAGTGGTGCCTGCAAAATACCGGCAAGAGATTCTGCGGATTGGGCATGATGTGCCATTAGCGGGCTATCTAGGCTCCCGCCGCACAGCTCATAGAATCACCCAAAACTTTTTCTGGCCCAATTTTAACCGACATGTGCGGGTTTATTGTAGCACGTGTGACACATGTCAACGGGTAGGTAAACGGGGGGATCACCCAAATGCTAGGCTTCAGTCGATGCCTATTATTGGAGAACCCTTTTCCCGTATAGCCGTTGACATTGTGGGTCCACTGGCCAGGGCTAGTCCATCCGGTAAGAAATATATTCTCACCGTGGTGGATTATGCCACACATTATCCAGAGGCAGTAGCGCTGTCTAATATAGAGGCAGAGACGGTTGCTGATGCCCTGGTTAAAATTTTCACAAGGGTCGGGTTCCCTCAGGAGATCCTCTCCGACCAGGGAACTCAGTTCACCGCTGTGCTTACCCAGCAGCTGTGGAAGGTGTGCGGCATTAAACTGCTGCTTAGCTCACCTTATCATCCACAGACTAACGGTCTCTGCGAGCGATTTAATGATACCCTCAAACAGATGTTGAGGACCTTTACTGACACTTGCAGAGACAGGGAGCGATTCCTGCCTCATATGCTATTTGCATACAGAGAGGTGCCCCAGGAATCTACTGGGTTCTCCCCCTTTGAGTTACTCTATGAGAGAAGGGTCCGCAGACCCCTGGATCTCATTAGAGGGCACTGGGAGGGGGAGACAGAGCAAGAGGGGACCCCCATAGTACCATATGTCCTGGAACTACGGGACCGCATGGAGAAACTATCCCTGATGGTAAGGGAGAATCTCCAGGCGGCCCAGGGGATACAGAAGAGGTGGTACGATCGGGGTGCCCGACAGCGGGTCTTCCAGGTTGGGCAGAAGGTTCTAGTGCTCAAGCCTGTGAAGACGAACAAGATGCAAGCATCTTGGCAGGGCCCGTATAAAGTGTTAGCCCAGGTATGTGATACTACCTATCTTATAGCCAGCTGTGCAGATGAAAGGATTCAGTGATCCTTTCATGTGAACATGCTGAAGGAGTATCAGGAAAGACCAAAGGATATTGCGGCAGTATGTGCCCCGGCTGCCGACGACCCCGAGAATTTACCCTTACCCGACTTATTAGAGAAGGATCCCCAGACTGACCTTACTAGTCTTGTGCAGCTAGGGGACCAGTTAAACCCCGCAGAGAAGGTACAGGCAAGACAGCTTCTGTGGGAGAAGCAGGCGACGTTCTCCCAAGAACCCGGGTACACTACCCTAGCTGTGCACAAGGTCGAATCCCCTACGACAACCCCCATACCGTATCCCTGAAGCAGTCTGAGAAGGAATGCAGAAGGAGATACAGGAGATGAGCAGGCTTGGTGTCATCGAGCACTCAGACAGCCCTTGGGCCTCCCCTGTAGTCCTGGTGCCTAAGAAGGATGGGACCACCCAGTTCTGTGTGGACTACAGGCGACTCAATGAGCGCACCACCATTGAAACCTACCCAGGTAGACAAACTATTAGACCGCATTGCCAGGGGGCGCTACCTGACTACCATCGACCTGTGTAAAGGTTATTGGCAAATTCCCCTGGCCGAGGATGCTATCCCTAAGTCGGCATTCGTCACCCCATTTGAACTGTACCAGTTTAAGGTCATGCCATTTGGGATGAAGAATGCTCTGGCTACCTTCCAGCGTATGGTGGATAGGCTCCTCGATGGCTTCCAGGAATTTGCATGTGCATACCTGGATGACATTGCGGTCTACAGTGAGTCCTGGGAAGAACACTTAGAACACGTGGGGATGGTTCTGGACAAGATTCGGGCCGCGGGCCTGACCTTGAAACCAGACAAGTGCCATCTAGGCATGGCAGAAGTGCAGTACTTGGGTCACAGGGTAGGATGTGGGAGCCAGAGACCAGAGCCAGCCAAGGTAGAAGCTGTAGCTAACTGGCCCACACCTATCACCAAGACCCAAGTACTGGCCTTCTTGGGGACGGCAGGGTATTACCGACGTTCTGTCCCCGACTACAGTACTGTCGCCAAGCCCTTGACTGACCTGACTAAGAAAAATTTACCTAAGCAGGTCCAGCTCCAGCTTGTGAAGCCGCGTTTCAGGCCCTGAAGCAAGCTCTTGTAAATGCCCCTGTCCTGGCTGCCCCAGTCCCTAACAAACGTTTTCTCGTTCATACAGATGCTTGCATGTATGGACTGGGGGCTGTGCTGAGCCAGGTCGGGGAAGATGGAGGAGAGAACCCTGTTGCATATCTCAGCAGAAAGTTACTACCCCGGGCAGTGAGTTATGCGGCAGTGGAGAAAGAGTGTTTAGTGTTTGGTCTGGGCACTGAAGAAGCTGAGCCCTTATTTATACGGACAAGAATTTTCCCTTATCACGGACCACAATCCCCTTGTCTGGCTTAACCGGGTCTCAGGAGACAATGGCAGACTGCTGAGGTGGAGTTTGGCACTGCAGCCTTACAACTTCACCATCAGCTACCGACCCGGTAAGCAGAATGGGAATGCGGATGGGTTGTCCCGGCAAACAGACGTCCCTACTTCTTCCTAGTCCGGCATCCCCAAGTTGACCCGCCAAAGGGTCAAGCCGGGTCTGCCGGAGTGTTCCACAAGGGGGGAGCCGTGTGACAGACCCATCCGTATGAACTAAGATTGCTGTGTTCGCCTGTTTGCTTGTTTCACGAACTCACCCATTTGTCTGGATTTAGGTGAATTTACTTTTTACTGAACAAAACTGTCGAATGGACGGCCACCCAGAAGAGAAGTGTACTGCTGGTTAACCTATTGATCCCAATTAGAACTTTGCAGTTAACCACAGACACTTCTCAATTAAAACCGAATACAGGGTGGTCGTCGTTCGTATGTCGACCACGAGGCGGCGGACATTTTAAACCATGCGAAAGACCAGCGGTGTTCGGTACTAAATTCATGGAACTGAAAACGGACACTTTTTCAACCGAACACCGCTGATGCCGTCGACCTCCCTTCTCCAATCGACAAAAGTGTGCGAACACCGGCCGATCGGGAGATGTAAAGGCACGAATGGACTTACCCCAGATGGCCTTCCCATGGAGTCAATCGCATACCGATGAACTGTAATAGACTTTGACTCCATGGCGATTGAACTATGCGTATGGGATCTGAGCGCTATTCGCCAATAATATGCACTCAGACCCAGGCTATCTGGGGATGTGTTACACGAATGAGAAACGTTCGGCAGTTATAAAGTTATATATTTTTATGTGTTTTGTGATTTATATTTAAAATGGCGATTTGCCTCTGCTCTGGGAGATAATTAAATTACTTCTCAATTATCTCCCGGGCTGGGAATATTGTGGGACTGTATGTCCTGAAATGCCATATGTCCATCTGCTATTCCAGCCTCCCATTTGGTCCCCTAGGGGAGTGTCCACCAAGTGGGAGACCTGCATAAATACGGGCGGGTAGCCCACAGTAAACTCAGTTTGTGTTTTACCCTCAATGCGGAGCTTGGTCTCTTTATTTGGGGGATTTTATTACCGGCGACTAGAGACTGCTCTTTGGAATTATCAGCCGCTTGGGAGATACCGGCGTTCGGCTGATATTGGCAGTTCGTGAGCTTGCGGCTCGTGGAGGGAAGGGGCCGTACGGATACCGTTCGGGAGTTTGGAGTGTTCTCTGGCTGGCGGTTCGCATGGTTGTATTGAATACGCTTACAGCCAACATTATTGCGAACAGGGAGCATTCACTAAACGGCGGTTTGTACATTTATTACTGAAGGTACCCTAACAGTTATATGAACCACCCCCTCCCCAGTACATCCCCATTACATACTCACCAGCGTCTCCTGGACTAGGGTGTTCTATATTTAAGGTAAGTTTCATGGGGTTGACCCTGCTGGTTTACATAATACCATCCTGTGTAACAGAGATTTCCCATTTCTATCTACCCTATCTAAGGCACTCTGTGGTCTGTAGCCCCATGGTCGGCCCGTGTTCCAACCCGCTGCTTTCCATGAGCTACAATGATGTCCCCAATGGTCCCCGGTCACACAAATGTATGGGTCCTTTTTATTAGGTATGTCTTTGTATATAGTCGAATGTTGTGATT
>OW240915.1:513312-523743 GCA_933207985.1 Pelobates cultripes
CAGAACCTGACACAGACCCTGCCTTGTATACACAGAACCTGACACAGACCCTGCTTTGTATACACAGAACCTGACACAGACCCTGCTTTGTATAGACAGAACCTGACACAGACCCTGCTTTGTATACACAGAACCTGACACAGACCCTGCTTTGTATACACAGAACCTGACACAGACCCTGCTTTGTATACACAGAACCTGACACAGACCCTGCTTTGTATATACAGAACCTGACACAGACCCTGCTTTGTATAGACAGAACCTGACACAGACCCTGCTTTGTATAGACAGAACCCGACACAGACCCTGCTTTGTATACACAGAACCTGACACAGACCCTGCTTTGTATAGACAGAACCCGACACAGACCCTGCTTTGTATAGACAGAACCTGACACAGACCCTGCTTTGTATACACAGAACCTGACACAGACCCTGCTTTGTATACACAGAACCTGACACAGACCCTGCTTTGTATACACAGAACCCGACACAGACCCTGCTTTGTATACACAGAACCTGACACAGACCCTGCTTTGTATACACAGAACCTGACACAGACCCTGCTTTGTATACACAGAACCTGACACAGACCCTGCTTTGTATACACAGAACCTGACACAGACCCTGCTTTGTATACACAGAACCTGACACAGACCCTGCTTTGTATACACAGAACCTGACACAGACCCTGCTTTGTATACACAGAACCTGACACAGACCCTGCTTTGTATACACAGAACCTGACACAGACCCTGCTTTGTATACACAGAACCTGACACAGACCCTGCTTTGTATACACAGAACCTGACACAGACCCTGCTTTGTATACACAGAACCCGACACAGACCCTGCTTTGTATAGACAGAACCTGACACAGACCCTGCTTTGTATACACAGAACCTGACACAGACCCTGCTTTGTATAGACAGAACCCGACACAGACCCTGCTTTGTATACACAGAACCTGACACAGACCCTGCTTTGTATACACAGAACCTGACACAGACCCTGCTTTGTATAGACAGAACACACAGACCCTGCTTTGTATACACAGAACCCGACACAGACCCTGCTTTGTATAGACAGAACCTGACACAGACCCTGCTTTGTATAGACAGAACCTGACACAGACCCTGCTTTGTATAGACAGAACCTGACACAGACCCTGCTTTGTATAGACAGAACCTGACACAGACCCTGCTTTGTATAGACAGAACCTGACACAGACCCTGCTTTGTATACACAGAACCTGACACAGACCCTGCTTTGTATACACAGAACCCGACACAGACCCTGCTTTGTATACACAGAACCTGACACAGACCCTGCTTTGTATACACAGAACCTGACACAGACCCTGCTTTGTATAGACAGAACCTGACACAGACCCTGCTTTGTATAGACAGAATCTGACACAGACCCTGCCTTGTATAGACAGAACCTGACACAGACCCTGCTTTGTATAGACAGAACCTGACACAGACCCTGCTTTGTATAGACAGAACCCGACACAGACCCTGCTTTGTATAGACAGAACCTGACACAGATCTTTCTTTGTATACACAGAACCTCATCCAGAACCACAGAGCCTGCTTTGTATACACAGAATCTGATCCAGAACTGCAGAGACTGCATTGCATACACAGAACCTGATCCAGACTTCCATAGCTTGCTTTGTATATACAGAACCTGATTCAGAACTACAGGGCAATAAAAAACAGAACTTGACCCAGAAATGTAAACATGGACCCAAGACTAAGAACCTGATCCTGAAAATCATTCATTTTCCTTAAACTGAGACTTGGTGTAGATCCTCAGAACCTAAACCAGGAATTCCTACATGATCCATACAGGTGGAATATGATCCAGAATCTCAGGCCTGATCCAGACAGTGAGAACTTAATGCAGAATCTCAGGCTTGTCCCAGACACTGATAACTTATTTCAGAAACTCCAACCTGGTCCAGAAAAGCAGAATTTGATCCACACACTCATAACTTTATCTAAAAATATAGACTAGTCCTTACATTTAAAATATTTTCCAGACATCCAGAACCTGATCCAGAAATGCAAATCTGGATAAGATACTCAGGTCCTTATCCAAAGACTTAGTCCATAGCTTCTGCACCAGAAATTCACACATCATTCATTCAGAATATGATTCAGAAACTTGAATCTGGTCTAGATTCAGAAACATATCCAGAATCTCAACCATCAGTCCTAGACACTCAGAACCTGATAGAACACAGTACGTGAATTCGGTGCTAGAAACCATCATCCTCGTATAAGAATCTGATATGAGATCTCAGAACCAGGAACCCAGTTCTTCATACTAGAACACATAAGCGTATGGAGAAACTTTGCATCCGTAAAAAGAAGCTTGCTGCAGAGAAAGAACCGGTAAACTGAAGAGCAAAACTCAATGCCAAACCTCTGGAGCAGTGACTAGTGTGCTCCATCAAACATCTCAGCCGGTACCTAGATCAGTGTTAAAGTAAGTTATCTGATTCCACAGTACATGTTGCCTAAACCTCAAGGCATCTCACTATTTCCACACAAGGACCAGTTTTACCACTAATCTCCTCCTGCTGATTGACAGCAATTGAAAATACTGCCCTGTAGTAAGTAAAGTGTTGCCGTATAACTCCTGATTGACTTTATAAAGCGGTTTACTATCTGCAGCCTTTGACTTTTGCTGACTGTAGGGCAGCACGTTTTGTATGTTGTTAGTTGGTGTAAGGCATGTGTCAGGGAGACATGGGGTCTGCAGCATCACAAGGGTGGAGTATTCCAATAATGGGACAATATTTGTATGCAGTTATATGTTGTGTACATTTTAGCCTTACATTGTTGCAGTGCATTGTGTATATATTTAGTGAAAATACTTAAAGAAAAACAATAATATACAATAGTGAATGAATCCCTAAATATATAGGTGCTACTATCACCTTTGTGGGCCACACAAACCACAACAGGAAATAAGTGAAAAATAACAAATAGCAAAATAATATAATACTACCCACACTGCAGTCAGTCAATCTGGAAAAGACCAAATAAGAGAGACAAAGGGTAGTATAGTCTAAATACAATCAATTGTAAATCTCACTCACATAGAGAGAGCCACTTAATTAGCTGGCTCAAACTTAATGCCTTGAATACACAGCAGGACCTCTACTGGGAACTTCTTATTTCTTTATGTGTAAAACCTCCACGACGCAGAGTAGCAGAGGGTAAAAAAAGCTTTATTTTTCAAAAAATCTTGAAATAAATAAAAACATAAATATATAAAATAAATTGAAGTCCCAAAGTCAGAGTCCAGTCACTTGACGCGTTTCGGCTATTTGCCTTCATCCGAAGTGATATCGGTATCCAAGGTGTCTTGATTAAAATACTTGATTTTGTCACCCTTTCCTTCCTCCATTGGAGTTACGTCCGTCTGCTTCCGGTCCTGACGTCGGAACGCCTTCTGCGTCATTACGTTCCGATGTCATTTCCGGTTCCGGTCACATGTTTTGTAGACGTACAGACATACCAAAGCATACGCGACGTCTTTACACAATAGCAGTTCCTTGCTAGCTAGTATTTTTAATACACATTACATATATTTCTATATATAATTTAAAAAATAGTAAGATAAACCCATTATTTATATATAATCTGCATATGAGAATTTACACAACCAGGCATAAAAAATAACATCATAAATCTTTAAAAAACAATATAATACCTAAATATAAAATACAGATGCTGGGAAGACATAAAGGGAACACAAAATAAATTATAATTATATAAATTGGTTAATTTCAAAGTCAACGTTCAGACCTCGTGGTGTCATTGTATCCAACTCAATTATCCATCTCATTTCTCTTAAACCCAAAATATGGTCACTGTCACCTCCTCTCCAATGGACTTGGGTAATATCTATCCCGATAAAATCTATTCCATTTGGATTTCCATCGTGGGCCTCTAGGAAATGTTTGGATACATTATGTTTAATAAATTTCCTCTGTATGTTGTAAATATGTCCACATGGACAAGTCAACATGTATATCACATTTTTACTAGAACAGATAATAAACGATTTTATTGGGTATTCTTTTTTTGTGGCAAGTGAAGAGAATTTTTCTATTTTTCTGTTTTTTAATTCTAAATTTGCATCCTCTGCATACCCCACAATAGTGAAACCATTTGCTACCCTTTAAAAAATTACCTTCTTTATGAATTTTTTTCTTTTTCTAAAAAACTTTTTGTTAAAATCTGTTTAAAATTATTTGCTCCTCTAAAAATAAATTTTGTCTGGTCATCTAAAAATGGAGATACTTCTTTTTGATAATTTTCCGTAAAGCATAATTATTGGAACTAAAATTAAAAATTAAAGGTATATTTTCTTTTTCTTTTATATTTGTCTCATTTTTTTCTTTTTATTTTATATTTCAAAAGGGGTTGTCTCTTTTTTTTCGCCAATTTCTTTTTCTATTTCCTCTAATTGACGGACGTCATAACCCTTTCTAGAATATGTTTGTTTAAAATATTCCTCCTTCTCTGTGCAATTTCTCTTCATCCTTAAAAACTGCCCCTTTGGTATATTTTCCAACCATGGTTTAAAATGACAGCTTCTTAGGTCAATAAAACTGTTAACATCCACTGTTTTAAAGAAGGTCTTACTTTTAATCAGATTATCTTCTACATAAATATTTAAGTCCAGAAAATGAATCTGTTGAGAGTTAATTTCATAAGACAAACTAATATTTTATTTTATTTACGTCAAGATTTTTTGAAAAATAAAGTGTTTTTACCCCCTGCTACTCTGCGTCCTGGAGGTTTTACACATAAAGAAATAAGAAGTTCCCAGCGGAGGTCCTGCTGTGTATTCAAGGCATTAAGTTTGAGCCAGCTAATTAAGTGGCTCTCTCTATGTGAGTGAGATTTACAATTGATTGTATTTAGACTATACTACCCTTTGTCTCTCTTATTTGGTCTTTTCCAGATTGACTGACTGCAGTGTGGGTAGTATTTTCTTATTTTGTGTGCTCTCACCAGTTTGCTATTTGTTATTATTCACTTAAAGAAAAACACTTCTTAAATAAAGTAAAGGTATCAGGTCCTTGCCCCCTCACTCACCTACTTCGTGCTCCCACGCCGTGTCTCTCACTCCACGAGGACTCTGTGTCGGAGCGCGACTCCCCAGACAGTGCAGTCGGCTATGAACGCCACCTCTGTTCATGCGAACGCTACACACCTATTCTGCAGAAAGAACTTAGTTCGTATGGACTCCGGCTTCCGAACACAGAAGTTTGTTTGTTAGAACGCTGTTGCTTCCACGTGCGACCACACAGAAGGAAGAACTTCAGGAGAATCAAAGGGCGTGCATGTGCGCCGACACAGAGCCTTTTAAAGGTACGGAAGGTGGAGACCAATTAACAAGACCACCCACTTTCCCTATTTAAGTCGCACACACCCTTCACTCTTCGCTCAGTTGTACTGTGTTCCTTATTGTGTAAAGACCTTCAGAGACTATCCTGATACTGTTCCTGGTTTTGACCCTTGCCTGTATTATCGCTTCTGAACCCATGCTGCCGGTCCTGACCTTTGGCTTTCCCAACTATTCTCTTCGTCTAATCCTTTGGTACTGCGAACTTGTTTCTTTGCCTTCAGCATCTGTCTGCATCTTGGGCTCTGCCCGCTAAACTGTGCTCCCGACAGAACAACTGAGCCATAAAATGGAGCACGTAGACTTGGCTGAAATGCTTGATACCCTAATCAGGTAAGTGTCCAACCTGAATCAAGCAGTCCAAGAATTGCAAACACAAGCATGGGCACCTACACCTGCTGTAACCGCTATGGCACCTGAACTTCGGATAACCATGCCTAAAAAATTTACAGGTGATCGCTTAAAGTACCGGTCCTTTATCGTGTCCTGTGAGCTGATGTTCAATCTACTACCACGCATGTACCACTCTGACTCCATTAAAGTATGTATATTGATATCTCTTCTCTCTGGCCCTGCACAAGAATGGGCACATGAACTATTAAGGGCTAACAATCCTGTTGTACTGCATTAGGACTCTTTCGTGGCACTTATGTCTACCATGTATGACGATACCAACAGACAGGATAGTGCTCAGAAGAATACATCACCGATTTCAAACGCTATGCCAAAGATACCCGGTGGAATGAAATTGGACTTATCAACCCGTTCCGCTTGGGCCTTTCAGACTAGCTAAAAGATGACTTTGCCCACTTTGGCATTCCTGATTCGCTGAAAGACTTTATACAACAAGTCATCCAGCTCGACAGATGGCTACGTGAGAGACGTCATGGAAAAGCAACCTCTCTCGCCCTACCTGTAACAGCTTTTGCTCCTCCTACCAGTTTCCAGCCACTCCCTGCTCCACACATGACTAAAGATCCAATGCAAATGGGACTGACTCAAGGTCGTCTACCCCCTGCTGAATTACAACGTAGAAAGAGAGAAAACCTATGTCTTTACTGTGGACATTCAGAACAAACTGTGAGGACCTGCCCTGAAAAACTAAGAACCACAAGCAAATAAGCATTACTCTCCTATCCTCTACCTTGCATACTACGACTCCTCCCTTATCAGTCTCCCTCTCCTTACAGTGGAACACGATTAACCATAAATGCTGGGCACTAATCAACTCAGGTGCAAGCGGATTCTTCCTTGACTCCTCTTTGGCCACTACCCTACAAATACCAGTGATCAATAAAGAGGTTCAACTTAAGATACAAGTTGTAGATTGGTCTTTTCTGAAATCTGGTTCCTTGCTGAAACAAACCAAGCCCATTCTCATCTCTATAGGGAAACATAGAGTTTATTGTATTCAATCTTGTTCCTTCATTCCCGGTAATTCTTGGTATTCCCTGGTTGCGCAAACACAATCCGGTTAAGTGGACCTTAGGAAAGTTGTCCTTCTTCTCCACTCTTTGCACCACTCACTGCCTCGATAATAACCTCACCACAGGCTATGTAGATTCCATATTGGACGTTGCTATTAAGAGAGGTAAAGAAGTTCTGTTTTCCAAGGTGTATTACATTTCACTGATGTCTTTGACAAAAAGGGAGTTGATACTTTACCACCACAGAGGGAACACAATTGCCCCATAGACCTGTTTCCTGGGGCCCCCATACCCTTTGGTAGAATATACCTCTTGGCGGAAAAATAACTTTTTGTCCTCAAAGAATACATCAATGAAAATCTGGCAAAAGGTTTTATCCGATCTTCCACTTCTCCAGCATGGGCCGGAATCTTTTTTGTGGAGCAAAAGGATGGTAGTCTACGACCCTGTGTGGACTACCGGGAGCAGAACAAATAACTATCTGAAGGTATACATATCTGAGAGAATGTCAGGAAAGGTAAAAAATATCTATTGAATGCGCAGAAATAGAATTTATCACCTAAATGTCTAGTTTGGTAATGCCAAAGTGCTAGTGAAATCCTATCTCAATCTTCTAAAATAATAGTGCATATAGTTATTCAATATAGTCTGTGGTATGAACTTGGATATCTGAGTTTAGAGTTACGGATTAGTAGATATCATATAAAGAAGCCCCGATCGATATAACGGTAATTTGCAATGTTGTGGGGATATTTATGGGATAATAATAGTAAACAGTTGAGAATTGCCCACTAATTCAATTCTCAGATCCCAAAGAACGTTTATCGTGTTAAGTGTAATGTATTTCATATAATAATATCACAATGTATAAAAATAGATTTTTATTTATAATGACAAATTAATAATAATATTATGCAACATGCATGACAATAATCAATGAATATTCAGTATAAAATGATATGCAATACAAAGGAATGGGTATTACGTTTCAATGGCTAAATAGCATTATCTGTCAAGACTTTTGACGATTTATGAGGTATCCTTAACACAGACTTTTCACAGCGAAGAACAGAATTCCTCAGAGTGCAGCATAAGGTCGTAAAGTTTAGCCGACAGTTAGAATAACCCTTTCAATGCTGGCTAGATCTCCTAGGTAGTTAAGATCTATTCTTATGTAATTTTTAAATAAAATAACATTTAACCCAGTTCATTAGTCATTTCCTGAAAACCATCCAATAAGAGAATCTACCATATTATATAAGCAAATTTTAATTTTAATTTGTCTAAAAGATATCTTATCTTAATTTAGAGCAAATCAATACACCTGGATAAAAACAGCGGTATGCTAACACGTGATAATATCACATCAATATATAATTATTCTTAATTCCACCTGCAGAATGGAATGTTTATAACTATATATTCTTAGTTAACTAAGATTTCTTAATATGGAAATCTGACCGTGCTTTATCCAGTCATATATAATGCTATTAATACAATTTAATTAATTTAATTTAATTAAATGAAACCAGTATAATTACCAGTTGAGTAGATATTTCATCCGATTGGTAGTCTCAGGAATTTATTTGGATGTCTCTCTGCATGGAGGTTGGAGTCCCCAAACTTCCAATTCCTCTCTCCTCTCCTTTGCATCTCTTGCATCTGCCTCCCTATCTTCCCTTTGTCTTAACTTTTAAAGGGCCAGACTCTCTGTACGTCATCAGTTGATAACCCAATAGAAGCACTAGAGGTGTGGTTATCTTCCAGATCGCAAATTAGTTATTTGGTCTATAGAGGGCAGTCTTGTCCCACTAAACATACCTATCCAGGAAAGAGTTAACTTTTCCTGGTGGCTATTTTGACGTCATTTTGGCCTATCTTTATGGTGGTCATAATTCAGATTTCAAAGGGTTTCTTAAAGTTTTGTCCAGACTTAGCGTCTGCAATTCCTGCCATAATTTCTGATATGACAGATCATGAACTAAGTTTACCCTTTTCCATACAATGGTACCTTATATATATAGACAGTTAAATATTAAATTATTTAATCTTCTCTGTCACAATTGTCTGGGTTTAGATTTGATTATATTCTTCTTATCACTTGTTTATACTATGCATTCCTTAGCTCTGGCAAAGAGGCCAGTCTTACAGAAAGAATTTTTGTGTCTTTTTGTTAATTTGAAAATAACAAAATGGAGTCTGATCTGTTCAGAGTGACTCAGAATATACACTTTTAGTTTCTATCATAGCACAAAATGTCTGCCGATATAAATACTCTGACAATGTCCACTTGACAAAAGTCTTGCGGTGAATTAATGCCGCTTCCTGTCAGTTATAACTAACCCTGCATCTGTGCCTTCAAGGGCACCTAATGTAAAACTAAGCTATCGAATTTCCAAGTTTAACGGTTACTGTGAATGCACTAACTGAGCTCTTCCCTAGCAACCCCCCCAAAATCTAGCTTTAATGCCAAATAATGAGGTATGTAAAGAGAATCTAAGGTAAGTATGATAACAAAGTCAGAGTAGGTAAGGGTGGTGAGTGCAGCAGAGCCCCTACACGCGTTTTGCCGGTAATTTATTAAGGAATTTATCTAATCCGGACAGATTATGTTCTTCCGCCCTCAATAATTAAACTTTCATGAAGGGTTAACCCCTCTATTCTGTCCTTAAGATAGTTACTATATACACTAGCTGCTTCCTACAGCTATCTCTCATTTCAGTAAAGGAGACTATATTTAAAAGAAGAAAAACTACAAAAACAAGAGGACATAGTCTTAAATTAAAGGGGCAAAGGTTTAGAAATAATATCAGGAAATATTACTTTACTGAGGGGGTAGTTGATGCATGGAATAGCCTTCCAGCTGAAGTGGTAGAGGTTAACACAGTAAAGGAGTTTAAGCATGCGTGGGATAGGCATAAGGCTATCCTAACTATAAGATAAGGCCAGGGACTAATGAAAGTATTTAGAAAATTGGGCAGACTAGATGGGCCAAATGGTTCTTATTTGCCGTCACATTCTATGTTTCTATGAAGGTGTCATTGAATGTCTGTTACCCGCGACCTAAAGCTTTTCAATGTTTCCCTGCTTTGTTCAGTGCCATGATGAAGCAGAGAAGGGACAGGAGAGTTTGGCCGTCGTCACCTGCTAGAACCACCATTACCTTTAAGAACAAATTAACAGCCAACTGGGGTCTGCCGTCTGCCTCTGCTCCAGTGAGCTAAGCCAGACTGTGCATCAGCTGGGAGCTCACAGCTGTTACAAAAGACTGAAACTAACTATGTTACTGTTTGCTAACCGATGGATACTGTTTGTCCCTGGCTAAGTTTAAAGCGAAAAGACGCACGAACGGATTATCTGAACCATTATGAAGGACTCATTCGTGGTACAAACAGGGGACGCCCAGAATTGGCGTGTGCCGCCACTTAACCCCGTCACCCCGCAAACTGCCGAACGCTCGACCCCCCAGCCAGCGGCGTGTGGCTTGGAGATAATTAGATTGTAAAACCGTTGACCTCATTATCTCCAAGCTGGGCGGGTAATAATTCAAATGATACAGTGTACTGTGATTG
>OW240915.1:523843-535759 GCA_933207985.1 Pelobates cultripes
GTTATCTGTTTGTACTGTACCTGTATTCCATCAGGTCCACAGGGGGCTGTCCTTGGACCTGAGGAATTACATAAATTGCCATGCTATGTGCCAGTAAAGCCAGTTCGTTTTGACCCTCAACTTGCAGCCTCGACTCATGTTGTAGGGATCCGGGATATTGATGCTTATTTCGTGCTTGGGGATATTCTACACTTGCAGCTTGCTACCGAAGGACCTCCGTTCGACTCTCTACAGCGGGAACCAGGACATCCAAGCGATCAACCCTCCTGCTAGACCGGGGGCAATCGTAACAACAGCCAATAAGCTCCACGTTGTACTTCAGGTTATGATCAGTGCTCTGAGTATTTTCAACTCGACTATTGTTTAAGCATTAAATCACTTTGTTCAGGCAGCATCAAACCTATTACAGTCTTAGAACGATTTGACTTCTCACCTGGGGTCAGTCGGGCGCTGCAACCTTACCTCCATTACTTTAGACAGGGAGCCAAAAGCTCTCTGTCTAAAATAAAAGCTGAACAAGGAACTGAATTAGAAGACATGTATAAAATCAACATATTATTAAGAATATATAAGTAAAGGGCTGCATCACACTGAGTGACTTGAAAAATGAGGATTAATACAGATATGACTCCCAGAGTTTTTTCAGAATTGGGGTCCCAGTGCAGCACCCTTAGCTCTTCCTTATCTGCCTGGTGGTTTTCAAAACTCCCTATTCCTATTGGCTAATACTTGGTCTTTTTATATTCAAATAATAAACAAGTTTTATTTATTCACATATATATTATTTGTGGTCGGGGCAATAAGCCGCATTATAGTAGTGGTGGTACAAGTCGGTTGTGGTGTGCCGAAACCGATGTTCGGTAGGCCTGTAAATGAGGGCCCACCAAGATAAATGGCTTAATAAAGGGAGATGTGGGTGAGCTGAACCAGGAAGTCTCGGCCCAGAGAAAGGGGAGGCCTGTGAATTTATAGGCCGGACAAACCCCTCCCACAACTACAGGCTCCACCTTTCCATTTGTGGTCAGGGCAATAAGCCGAGTTATAGTACTGGTGGTAAAAGTCGGTTGTAGTGTGCCGAAACCGACGTTCGGGTAGGCCTGTAAAAGAGGGCGAAAAGTTTAACCATTTAATCCTTAATAAGTGTTGACATTACATAACCAGTACTTTAAATGCCTGTCAGAGTTCCCTCTCCGTTTGAGGGATATCTGGAGTATTCAGACGATTCCAATGTCCCAGTTATGATGTGTGCTGGGATGTTTACTAAAGGCTGCAGAAGCAGTGCTTATTCTAAAAGAATGACCTGAATATGATGATGGGTCATATCAGAGTTTTATGAATTGTTCCCTGACATACAGGATGAATTTGATGTAGTGATTGGTTAACGTGTAACCTTAAAAGAGAGTGCATGCCTGTGTAGTCCTTAGAGTGTAGGACAAATTGGTCTACAATGTTGATAGGGCATCATTTATTGTTGATAGTGTGTAGGTGTATGTCTGCAGGTGGGTGTAAGTTTAAGAGTTTGTAAGCTAATTTAAGGTTGAGGTGGCAAAAGTATGTGAATGTCACCATGGTATCAATGGAGTACGGATTGACGATTCCGAAGTGAACTTATTAAAATGGCCAGAGTTCTGGTATATAAATGGTTGGTATAAGCAGACAGCCGAGTGTTCTGGCAATCTACCATTACCATGAGATGAGCTAATCCAGAATGAGATCATGAAATATAAATAAAATAATTTAACCTCTTAAGGACACATGTCATGATTCCCTTTTATTCCAGAAGTTTCAGGGGTTCACTGTGCTGTAAGGGAAGATTGACATTTTTTTTTTTCCCAGGCAGTGTTTATGAAGGCTGTGTGAATCACAGCCAGGGGATGTGTGACTGGGAATGCACAAACTCCTAAACGGCAGAGGATTGAGCAGAATGTAGTGACGTGATCGATACACCAAAGGCATTTCATTAGGCTACATTTTTTTGGTGCCTCGTGTTCTTTGCCCAGTGGCTCCAGCCCTCAAAACCGCCTGAGATTAAATTGTTATAAAATAATCCACATAGAAGCTGTAACACATGAACTCTTTGTTTTTAAATATAAAACAAAATTACCATGAGCATTTTCTTTAAAATCTTTTTATTTATTTTTTTATTTTGTTTGCTTATTCTTTAACCCATGTTACTGGCTAACACAAAAAGGAGATAATAGCGTAGTATGATTACACTGAACAAAGCTGTGTTAGCCGTTCTCTGTAATCATGGCTGCCATCACCTCTTTTCTTCATTTCGTGACCTAAAATGAAAAGCATAATTATCTTTTGTAATAATATATACATACTCTATAACCTGGCGATATTTGTACTTCCATGACTTTTTACCGTGGCTCTGGAATAAGGTATCCATGTGCCTGTTAGCTAGTCCTACTACTCTAAATTTCCATCAATCTGACTGTAAGGAAAACACTGTTTGTGCAGTATTGTTCTACCACCATACTTCTGCATATAGCAAATGTGTTTCTCACATGGAGAAGAGACAAATTGCCCCATCTCTGGTGTGGATTGTAGTTGTTCTAACAGGTAGTGGAGTGGGTAAAGAATTTCTAATCTGAAAAGTAGACTTTATTCTATAAAAACTGAATTTAAGAAAGGGTTTACTGTGATATATGCGTTGGGATTTCTACCACAAGCAGTCTGAGCTGGTGTGTGAATTTCCCCAGTCCCAGTGCTTTTTTGCGTTTCCCAAAATTCTATTGGGTGTGTGAAATTCCCTAGGTCCATTGAGAGTAAGTGTTTCCCCAGTTCTATTGGGTGTGTGCGTTTCCACTATCCCATGGAAATCTGTGCGTTTCCACTGTCCCATGGGAATCTGTGCGTTTCCACCGTCCCATGGGAATCTGTGCGTTTCCACCGTCCCATGGGGTGTGTGCGTTTCCACCGTCCCATGGGGTGTGTGCCTTTCCACCGTCCCATGGGGTGTGTGCCTTTCCACCGTCCCGTGGGGTGTGTGCGTTTCCACCGTCCCGTGGGGTGTGTGCGTTTCCACCGTCCCGTGGGGTGTGTGCGTTTCCACCGTCCCATGGGGGGTGTGCGTTTCCACAGTTTCAGCAGTTGTGTGCATTTCCACCGTCACATTGTGTGCGTTTCCCAGGTTTCATCAGGATTATGTGTTTCCTTAATTGAGTGTGTGCGTTTCCCAAGTCCTAGTGTGTTAATGGTGTGTATTTTCACCATCCCATCGGGTGTGTGCCACAACAGTTACATTTTCCCCAGTTGTGTTTGCAATGTTGTATTCTCACATTCAATGATTACGTGTTACCCAGTTGCAAGGGTTCTTTGAGTCCAGTTCTGTGCAGGGTGGATCTAATTTAAATCATGAGTAGACCCAGAAACTGACAGAGGCAGCAATTACCCAGAACATTTGCCTGGCAAATAATTCTCATTGTGCTGCATTGGGAAGTCGGGGGGGGGGGGCTGCATTCGGACAAAGATTTTTATGTCCGTACAATACGAGTAATGGTCAGAGTGTGTTTTTTGTTTTAGTAAAGTGGAACATTAACTGTGTGCTAACATATGTAACAATACTAGAGTATACAGTATATGGGATGACACTGTATTGATTAACGTATGGTAAAGAACTAAAGAGACTGCTAAACAGTAAAAATCTTAGCGTGGTAGGGAGAACAACTCTTCATATTAGGTAAACGTAGCGAGTCATGTAATCGGAGCTGGGGTGTTATTTAGGGAGCTAGCATGATTGTGAATTGCGCAGACCTGGCCAACACATGCCTAGGTAATCATGGCAAAAAAGGCAGTAGTGAGGTTACAAAACATGAATGTATAAAGTAACATAAAATGAGAAAAATAAAGTGAAAAATAAAGAGTCAGGTAACTGCAGTGCTCACTGTTCCACGGGTCGCCGGGACAATGCTGGCTGGGTTCCCATATAGTATCGGTGGCTTTGGTGGTCAGGCCGAGGCTTAGTTTAGACAGGTTTGCGTCCATTTCTGAGGTATCAAAGAGTATATGCTCCGCATCCTTGTGTTGTATGATGAGGGGGCAAGGGGATCCCCATCTGTATTTGATTCAGTTGGTGGAGGTCATGAGAGGTCATAGAGGCCGTGAGAGGTCATAGAGGCCATGAGAGGTCATAGAGACTTTCTCCATTGCAGAGTTATGCATAATAAGTCTGGGAAGAAGGTGAGATCCATCTCTTCAAAGCGGCACAGGGTCTTCCCTCTTGTTGCGTTCAGGAAGGCTGCCCATTCTGGAATTTCACCAGGAGATCGCCGGTGGCTGATGCCGTGTCGGTTGAGGATTGGGCAGGCGAAACATTACATCAAGCGATATGCCCTTAGCTTGCCTAGGGGGTAACAGGGCTGTGAGCAATCTGCGCAGGAAGTGTGGCATTTCTGCCATGCTAATATTTTTAGACAGGCCCCTGATCTTAAGGTGCTTCCACCTTCTCTTATCCTCCTGTGCTGCTAATTAGTAGGTTAGTTGAGCTTGGGCCGAGGGAAGTTCATGGACCTGCTTCTGCTCCAGTGGCCTTTTTGTGCGGTCGGGGTGCCCCGGGTACCCCAGTATCTGTGCTGTCTTGGCCTGCATCCGCTCACTTCGGGAACTAGCTCCGCCCCCAGAAATCTGATTTTAAAACAAATATTTGATTAAAATATATATATTTTTTTTAAATCTGAATTTTAAGATTTTATGTACTTTGTATTAACCAGTATAGTGATTTTGTGTGTGTGCTTAATTAAAGTAAAAAATATTTTATGCACCCCTCGCTGTGTTCCATTAGGTACCCCTCGCTGTAATCCTTTATTTACCCCTCTCTGTGTTCCTTTATTTACCCCTCACTGTGTTCCTGTATGTACCCCCTCGCTGTGTTCCTTTATTTACCCCTCACTGTGTTCCTGTATGCACCCCTCGCTGTTTTCCTTAATTTACCCCTCGCTGTTTCCCTTTATATTTTTCAGGCTTACCCTGGCATGGGTCCATCTCTTTCACCAGTGCTTTTGGCCTCCTTAATTGGATTCTTAAAGCCTGCTCTACCGCTTATCCTTGGCATTTCCTTAGGCTGCAGTCTTAGCCTCCTGCGAGTTTCATGGACCCAAGGAGAAGAAGATATGTGTACTGGGAGACACCAGGCTTTTCAGATGCCACAGGCTGGGGAAGTGAACCCACTGATAAATGAGATAAAACCCAGAATTATTCCTTACAGTCGGAATCCTCATACGTCTCATAGGAAGGTACTCAGGTGAGATTAAATCATTTAATATAGAGAACAAGAACCAAAAGTAATATGAATCACTCATGACTTAGCCAAATGATCAAAATAAAACGTAAACCTGGAATTTGCGTTTATGTCTGGTTGAACTGTAATTCACCTCTTTCATATTAAGTGCATCCACACTTATTATATATAATTTTATTCAGGAGAAACGGGGCTTTCATTTAACATCAAATTTTTAGCTATGAAACATAATTTAATATGAATAAAATATATAAATATGTCAGAAATACATTTTTTTAGTTCTGCATGACATTTTAACTGTGAATGGCATAATACCGTTTGTGTTTACTGCAATAAAATACACATTTGTATTCATCGATGTCTCACATGTAAAACAGTACCCCCTATGTACAGGTTTTATGGTGTTTTGGGAAGTTATAGAGTCAAATATACCATGTTAAAATTTTCAGTTTTTCCACATTGAAATTCGACAGATTGGTTATGTTGCCTTCGAGACCGTATGGTAGCCCAAAAATTAGAATTAATCCCATGATTGCATACCATTTGCAAAAGTAGACATACCAAGGTATTGCAATTTGGGTATGTCCAGTCTTTTTTTAGTAGCCACTTAGTCACAAACACTGGCCAAAGTTAACATTAATATTTGTTTGTGTGTGAAAAATGCAAAAAAGTAATTTGAACGCCAGTTTTGGTCAGTGTTTGTGACTAAGTGACTACTAAAAAAGATTGGACATACCCCATTTGCAACACCTTGGGTTTTCTGCTTTTGCAAATGGTATGCCATCATGGGGGTAATTCTCATTCCTGGGCTACCATACAACCTCAAAGGCAACGTTACCAATCTGGCCAATTTCAATGTGAAAAAACTGAAAATTTTAACATGGTATATTTGACCCTGTAACTTCTGAAAACACCATAAAACCTGTACATGAGGGGTACTGTTATACTCAGGAGACTTCAGTGAACACACAAATAAGTGTTTTAAAACCGTCAAACTTATCACAACAATTATATCATCAGTGTAAGTGCCGTTTATGTGTGAAATATGCAAAAAACTGCATTTTTATTGATGATATCATTGTTGTAATACATTTTACTAATATTTGTGTCCAGCAAAGTCTCCCGAGTAGAACAGTACCCCCCATGTACAGGTTTTATGGTGTCTTGGAAAGTTACAGGGTTAAATATAGTGCTAGCAAATTAAATTCTCTGGACTTTCTGCCTGGGTTATCAGGCAGGTCCTGCAAATTGTAATTCATAAAGTGACTTAAAAATGTAAAAATATTACATAAATATATACGTCTAATTAAAAAAAAAAAATATATATATATATATATACTTTTTTTAAATTATTTTTATTTATATATATATACACCCTGTTCCAAATTATTATGCAAATGATATTTTTCTCATTTACCTAAATAATTGATGTAATTAACAGTCAGCATAATTCTCATGTTATCAACTATTAAGAGTACAATTCAAATTTTATTGAACAAACCTCCTAATGATAACAGTATTTTTTTAAAACATAAAAAACTTACAATGCACTGTTCCAAATTATTACGCACAGTAAGTTTCAAAACACTTTATAGGTTGTAAAGAACTGAAAATTGTCATTTGTTGTGTTTGCAGCATATTTACTGAAATCAAAAGCTATTTCAATCAAACTTATAACATTTTAACAGGTCATGTTACATTTTTTTATTTTTTTAAATTCTTTATTTTTGTAGTGCAGGTGAGTACATATAGCTTTTCATGCCCCGACGGCATAGAACAAAAAATTGAGGGTACATAGCTTACATGGTATAGAAGCATTGCGATCGTCAGGCACTAATTTTTTAAGGTATAGTAACAGGTTTATAATCACGCTTGTGTGAGTTATCGAGAGTTCGGTTACAGCATCTGCATTCCTAGTAGGTGAGGTTATCTAGATACTTGGTGAAATGTATTAATACAAAAGGTTGATTTCAGACTATTTCTGCCTTGTTTTGGAGCTGCTAGGTAAGATATTTCCAGTATGGCTGCCTTGTCTGTGTGTGTGGGATGTGCTTTTAGCCCCAGAGAGGTGAGAGCGGTCTGGGTACAGTGAGTTGACTAACTGGTAGTCAAACTAGATAGAGGTGTGTTTTAACGTAAGGTAGGGTAAAGTGGGCACCACTAATGTTGTTTTAGGTCCTGTCAGGTTAAAACAAAATTGTGAAACAACGTGTTTCTAAGGCATGAAATCATAATTCATAGTGTCTTACAACTGGGTATGGTCGGGCTTTGGGTAGTCGGTACCCTGACTTATCCCCATCTCAGCCCTTTAACCGATGCCATCCCTGGTGGCTTGGTAGCTGCTTCCCTCTGCTGGGCAGACACACAGTGGCTCGTGCTCGTTGGGCTGTCGGTATGTCTTCCACCCCAGTCTCGGTGTGTGATTAGACTGTGGTCTCGGGTCTAATCTCTCCGCTATTTGGCTGTGTTGCCGGTTTGCCACTGGGACCCGCTGGTTTCTGTTCCACCTTGGCTTGCTCTGGTGTGTGTATAGCAGTGCCGGCGTCTCTTGTAGCTTGTGTGAGTTAGCGGTCTGGGCGTGGGTCGGGACTTAGTGGCTTTAGGCTTGCCTGATGGTTCCCTTGCTACTGGATGCGCCCGCGAGATTCTGCTTTGTGGCGGGAGGAAGCGTTTCTGGCGGCGCCATTTCTGTGCTTGTTTCTCCTCATGGTGTGAGCCTTGATTTCGTGAGCGTGTAGGCAGCCGTGGTGGTTAGTGTACATCCGGGCCTGGGGTCAATGCTTGTCTGTCCTCTATTCTTCGCCAGAATGCCTTGAATATGGCGTTCAGCCTTGCCAGAATGTCTGGACCTTCTTTTGTGCCAGACGGCCCAGTTGCTATCTGCACCGGTCTGGGATGGATGGGCCCTGTCTGGATGTGCTGCTCCATGCTTGGGTGAGCTCTCTTGGGACTGGGATGACCCCCGCTGGTCCATAGGGGGGGGAACGTGGGCTTTTTGTCTTGCTTACCACCGCGGCGGATTGCAGGGAAGCGGCTGCCTCCACCGCGCCCGCCATGCTTGTAGGCCGCAGGTAATTTTCTGCCGTGTCGTGCCCAAAGTGCTGATTATTTGGTGTCCACATGTACCCCACAGTGGCACCTCACTACTGGTGGCACTTTTGTGTCGATTTGGCTTAATTTAGCTTAGCAAGACGGACATCGTAAATGCGTTTAAGTTACTGCCATACATCCATCATTATGGCATCTGCATGGCATTAAATGGGGTTGGGGGGGGTCTCTACTACTTTTTTACAAGGCTCACCTTCGGGTCAAAGAGTAGTCCAAAAATTTTTGACACTTTTGCGGAAACCTTGTGTTGGCTTCTCCTGAATACAAGCTGGTGCCATAACGTTATCCATTATCTGGACAATTTTCTGTTCATTGAAAGTAATGCAGCACCCCCGTGCAGTCTAGACAAGGCGGTAAAGTTATTCCACACATTAGGGGTACCAGTGTCACCTAAAAAGATAATTTTCTAGGGATACAGCTTGACTCTGTGGCCATGGAAGTCAGCCTTCCTCTGGAAAATTACTATCATCAGGCATGACATAGACTAATGCATACAGACGGGCTCATGTAATAGGAAAGAACTGCAATTGCTGCTTGGCTCGCTAAATTTCGCTATGCAAATTATCCCACAAGGTAGAGCATTAATTTCCAGACTCCTGAGCCTCCTCCCCACATTCCCCAATGATGACCGATGTATCTCCCTTAACTATCAAGCCACGGCAGACCTCCATATGTGGAACATGTTTCTCTCAAACTGGAACGGGAAAAGCATGTTTCTCCCACAGGTGTCCATAACATCCCCTGCCATTTGGACTGATGCAGCAGCTTTTACCTGTTTTGCTGCCATATTTGGCAACAAATGGCTCTGGGGTAGTTGGCCAGAGGAAGTGCAGGGCATAGAGGGGTTCTACAAGAATTCAGCCATTTTTGAGGTATATCCAATTGTAGCAGCAGCAGTGACATGGGACCATTTATGGCCAGGGAAACCAGTACGGTGTTTCTCAGACAACTTGGCAATCTGCCACATCATTAACAAAGGCCGCTCATCTTCAGTAATGATAATGAGGTTTATTAGGAAACTGACGTGGTTAGCAGCCTGTCATCAGTTTTACCTGGTATGCTACCATGTCCCAGGCATTTTGAACACTGCAGCTGATCAAGGTTGCCTTCGCACCTCATACCTAAGCAAACAGCAAGACCATAACATACTAAGGCTACCAAAACTAGTCAACTGTGTCAACCCGTTCACATACCGTACAATCCCACAGACAATTCATGGTGCCCAATGAAGGTTTTCGATACCTACCTCCTCACTGTATCTAATCTCGCATCACTCCCTCTTCGGAGGGCTATCCTCACCATTTCTAAGTTTATTGTATATGTACGCTTGTTGTTGACTCGGCTTGAACGCTAGCAAGTATTCAGGACACTTGTTTAGGATAGGGCTGCATCTACAGCATCAAGCCAGGCCATTCCAGTTCATGTTATTAAGACTTTAGGTTGCTGGACGTCATCAGCTTATAAAATATATTTACCCCAACCGGTAAAGGAAATACGGAACGCATTCGTTAAGATGTCCTCGTAAAATGTATGTGTATTAATACATGTTTCCTTCCGTAATAAATGCATTTGAGCATGATTGGTATTCCTTTTTACCCACTTTATTTACAGGACTACCACCTACGTCGGTATCGGCACACCTCAACAAACTTTTCCTATTAGGGGTTGTTGACTATTATCTCAATTCATATCACAAACAAAATTGCCCCATACACAAATTGGAAGGCTTGGCCTGAAGTTGTGGCCTTTAAAAGGTACTCCCCCTCTTCCCTACAATACCATGATTGGTCTAGACGGACTGCTGCCCCACCCTCCACTCCCTCTATTCACCATTCTCTTCTAGGATAGGCCCACTTTATTTACAGGCCTATCACCTACGTCGGTATCTGCACACCTCAACCAACTTTTCCTATTAGGGGTTGTTTAATATTTTTTAATATTTTAGATAATTATTATAATATATATTTATATATTACAATTATATATTAATATACCCTTAGACTGTGTGTGTGTATATATTTAGGGCCCCAATAAAACAATAAGGGGGGACGACCTACTGTCCTCCCCCCCCTGGCCCTCACCCCTGAGCGGTGGGTGGGGCCCTAAATGAAACACCCCCCCCAATCAAGGTGACTAGGGGTCCCAAGCCCCTAGTCACCCCCCACCCAAAAAAACCTATCCCCTACCTACCCCCCTCACCCTAAAAATAGTGAGGGGGGAATAAAATAACTAACCTGTAAAAAAAAAAAAAAATTAAACTTACCATTTGACGTCTTCTTTTTTCTAAAATCTTCTTTCTTCAGCCCCCAAAAAGGCCAAATAAAAATCAAAAATCCATCATACCCGTCGCACGAAAGCCACCCAATCAGGTTATAAGTCATTTTACAGCGTGGGAAAGTTCTTTTGAATTTTCCCACGCTAGTATAAATGACTCATAACACTCTGATTGGTGATAACCAATCAGAGTGTTATGAGTCATTTTACAAAGCGTGGGAATGTTCTTTTGAATTTACGTAAAATGACTAGAGCACTCTGATTGGCAAACCCACCAATCAGAGTGTTCTAAGCCTAATTTCAGGGCGGGGCAAGGCTTTATAAGCCTTGACCCCCTGGAGCTCAGTATGCGTGATGCCCTCGAAGATAATTTTTTTTTGCGCTCGTTTTTTTTTTTTTAAAGTGCGACGGTGTAATGGATTTTTATTTGGCCTTTTTGGGGGCTGAAGAAAGAAGATTTTAGAAAAAAGAAGACGTCAAATGGTAAGTTTAATATTTTTTTTTTTACAGGTTAGTTATTTTATTCCCCCCCTCACTATTTGTAGGGTGAGGGGGGTACGTAGGGGATAGGTTTTTTTGGGTCGGGGGGTGGTGACTAGGGGCTTGGGACCCCTAGTCACCTTGATTGGGGGGTGTTTCATTTAGGGCCCCACCACCCCTCAGGGGTGGGGGCCAGGGGGGGAGGAGGACAAAGAAGTGATTGCGCGTTCCACTGGGTTGCGGCTCTTCTCCGATCTGACTGAGTTCCAAGCGTGTGGCTAGCTGGTCCCTCTCCTATTAAAAGGGGTTCCTTGGGCTCTCCAAATAGTGCTGTGATTGGTTGTCAGGGAACTGAGTAAAAACCAATGAAAGATTCTCTGAAACGCGGCACATTTCCAATCCAGTGGATAGTTCCACAGCGATTCAAGATATCTCCTGGTCAGGTCTATCCCCATCATCTCAAGATGGGGCTAGAGTAAGCTCCCCATGCCCCCTTTTTATTCTTTAGGCCTTCTGCTATAGGGGCCATAGTGTGTGGGCAGGAGACTGGCCTTCAAGCCCCTTAGTCCAAGGTGGGAACGGGATTCTGTGACAGAAATGTTAATAGTTTATTTTTATCAATTAGCAAAGTGAATAAACAAAAGGAAAATCTGAATTAAATCAATATTTGCTGTGACCACCCTCTTCTGGTGCATGATGAAAGAATGATACCAAACCGGTGCTAATGATCATCAATTCAGTATGTAGATTAAAACACCAGGTAGTTGTTATGCGTCAGCAAGTTCTTTTCTAAGCAGAAATTTCAAGGC
>OW240915.1:535859-580225 GCA_933207985.1 Pelobates cultripes
AGACAGTGGTTTTCATATGTCCAAGCTCTTCTAAAAAAAAAAAGGAGCATGAAATAGGCTTTTTTGAAGACCGTAGATGCAGTGGTTGAGCAGTGAAATTTAGTACAGCAAATGAATGACACATCTTGCTTAATTACCTTCGCAATCAGAAGATGTCCAGCAGTGTCAACAGTTTTCAATTGGCAGAAGTCATCTGGACCTTGGTACGTCAATTTACTATCTGGTCAGAAGATTCTGGTGGAAGATTTGTGATTAAAACGCCATGCCACTAACTATGTGCAAAAACAGAGGGGTTGCAGCCGGTTCTCGAGACTGAGGAATCAACATTTGAGATATTTGGCTGTAACAGAAGGAAGTTTTTTTCACCAAGGAGCTGGGGAGCGGTACAAGAATGAGTGTCTGTAGAGAACAGTGAAGCATGGTGTAGGTTCCTTGTAATTTTGGGACTGCATTTTTGCAAACGGAGTTGGGGATTTGGTCAGAATTAATGGTCTTCTCAATGTTGAGAAGTACAGGCAGATACTTATCCATGATACAAAAGGTAAGACTTTAAAATAAACTTTCAAAATCCTACAGAGGGCGGTAAACACCAGCCTATCAATATCTAAAATATTAAAAAGAATCCTTACCAAATTAGGAAATAAACTGGAAAATAAAAAGTCCCTTATCCATCATTCAAGCCCATAAAGGCGCATTTGATTGTCCCCACATGTATTCTTAGGCATGACAATGACTCCAAACTAAAAACACTCAGGCCATTTTAGCGCAATAAAATGGTCTGAATGCAGTGGTCCTGTATGTTTCATACTGCAGTGTAAATAAATAAAAATGTGTTTTTTTTGTTTTTTTAAGTTTACATTGCAGGGTTAAACAAAGCTCCAGTGTCAGCAACCAGGGGGCGCTTCCTGCTGCAGTGACAGAGTAAAAGGCGGTCATGTGACCACAGCCCCAAAAGGGAAAGCATTGAATCTATAATTCCCATGGGGACATTTGATGTGAGTGACGTTCACTGCACACAAGGGTGATAAAACATCAATCCAATTGCCCCCCAAAACAAGGACAGAAGGTGCCTGTAGCAAGTGTGTTAAAAAATGATAAGCTTAGAGTCATGTCTACAAATGCTCGCAGTTTAGGGAATAAGATCCATGAACCTGTGGCACTAATGGCAACTGATAGTGTAGATTTAGCCGCTGTTACTGGAGACATGGTATAATGAGAAAAATGACTGGGACATAGCAATACCAGGGTACTCTTTATATAGAAAAGACAGGGAAGGCAAGAAAGGGGGAGTGGTGGCCCTGTATGTGAAGGATAGCATAAAATCTAGCCTAATAAAAGTTAGTGAGGCGAACATAGAGTCCGTTTGGGTTACGTTAGAATTTGGTAATCACACAGTAACTCGAGTAGGTGTGATTTATAGGCCCTCAGGACGAATAGAAGTGTTAGATAATCTACTAATTGAGGGAATAGCTAAAATGACAATGAGGGGGAAGTTATCATCATAGGTGACTGTGACGGGACTTTCCTGTACCTCTGGCTGGGTACCTCCGCCAAGGACTGCTTCCTAGCTGGAACAGGGGACAAACCTCAGCACTCTTGCTCTCAGTCGCCATGGCTTAACTGGGGTCCTGGAACCACTCCCTCCTGGAGCTGAATGGGGAAATAGCTCAAGGCACCCCCAGGCACTGGATGACACTCAGTCTTGGGGCTCTAGTCCTTACAAGGACTTTCCCCGTTCGTACTGTCGAGTTTCCGATTTAAGTTCCATGTACTTGACGACCAAACACCGCTGGATGCGTTCGACTAAACAAGATGGCTGCCGCCACGTGTTCGAATGCCACTTCGAATGGGAGTTTGACAGTTAGAATGCCACTTCGAAAGTTTGAATTGTTCCTGTTACAAGTCCCAACAGGCACCATTAGTGTTTCTAAACATAGGTTACCACAGGGCCATAGTCACAGGGCAGGAGGCTGGCAAACAGGCCCCTCCAAAAGCTTTTGGCAAACTCAGATAAAAAGGGGCGTTTGTCACAGTGATTTTAATCTTCCTGATGTGAATTGGAAAACCAAAATAGCTGCTTGTGCCAGGAGCACACATATTCTAAACTCCCTACTGGGATTGTCTCTAAAACAAGTCGTTGAGGAGCCAACTCATAAGGAGGCTGTAACGGCACCCCCAGGCATAAAAAGGGGTTAAAAGCTGTTTAGTAGATCTTCCCTTCCAGAGACACAGGCACAGCTACTGTAGACACCAATACACCGAACCAGAGAAGCATCTGAATGCTCTCAAACATACAAATGCTGTAAACAGCCGAATAGGAAAAACCATACGAATAGGTTTACACTCCTAGCAGTCAAACTGGAACAGCATACAATAAATCCCCCCCCCCAAGAACGAGACAAGGCTCAGTTCTGAGGGTCAAGCAGGAACAGCTAGTTTAAACTGGCCTGGCAGTGTCCCTGGGACAACGCCCTGCTGGGGAAACAATAGGACAGGAAAAAGGGGGGAGGGGGAGATGCACAGACCAGCAATACATTCAACATACCCTGCACAAATAATAGGCACAATGTGACAAAACACAAAAGGAATTTGGGAGCCCACCCATAGTGTCTGTCTTCCATCCCCAGTGATGGTGACTACCATCACATATCTTCCCCCCCCCCCCCAAAGGTAGACTAACCAGGTACCAGACCTCCAATTGGTCTGTGCCTGAGTTATTTGGGTAATAAGTCCCAAAAAGTCCATCCATCCTGGTTCCACGTAGTTTGTAAGTTTGTCCCGAGCATGGAGTCCTCATGGACTTCTTGGTCACCCTGTGCCTCTAATAAGCACAGGGTGACTTAGACATAAGAGGGGACTTGGAAGTGGAGAAAGGGAGTTCCCAGTGAATCTGCCATGGCCCCCTTCCCAAACTCAAACCTATCCCCATATGACTACACTCTTAGGGGGACACTCTGATCCCAGTAGTAATTCTGGAACCCTGTATCTCCAGCTCAGAATAGTTTCCAGCATATTTCTCCCCCTTCAGAAGGAGACCAATACAGGAGACCCCAGACGAGTTGACTCTGAAGTTAGTTACTACATCCAGATCATCAAGGCCATCACCGAAACGGTACCCCAAACAAATTGCCCATGGAAGAGCAGCACTTTCCCAGCTGACCTCTGCATCTACTAAAGCATATACCTGGCGATGCGTGCCCACTGTCCTGTCTCCCTGGATCTCTCTCAGCCGCTGGAGGGAAGGCAGGGTGGCTGGGCCCACTCTGACATGGGGTTGGGGATCGGAGCTCATTGTCCAGCCTTCCTGGGGACTACAGGTAGAGACCAGAGTCCCATCCATTTGTATTGGATAGAGATCCCCCAGTGCTTGTGGCAAAGGGCTGAGGTTAGCCGTGCTTTGCTCTGGGATCCGCTCTTCCATGGGACCAGCAGTGTCTGATGCCCCTCCGCACACTAGCCCGCGTGGTAGATCTTTTCTCGGATGAAGACCATTCACCGCTTAGATCAAAGGGGAACGGATAGACTCTATTCAGTCCTGTCCCAGAGCTTTATCATGGGTCCACAGGCGGATTTTGGGGTTGGAGAACTGCGGGCACAACCCTTGGATGATCGGAGAAGCCGCCTACTACATCAAGATTCGAATACGGATGGCTGTTTCTTGCGCAAGCCCAAGATGCCGGTGCCCTTCAAATTATTACGTCTGGCTGTGTATGGATTATGTGTCAGAATTACTATACATTGACCGTTTTGACGGAACCGGGCCACAGTTTCCCAAGTGCAGCGACTCTAACGACGGATTGAGTTTCGTCCACCCTTTGAGGATCATCAACGACTGGCATTTTCTTCGAACCAATCTACAGCGATATCTTGCCGTTGTAAGGTCTTTCGGGATTCATTTATTGATCTCCCGGATTATTTACCAGCAACATAAGCATCGTTCTAGTTGTTGTCTGAGCGTTAAAACAGCAAATACAAAACCTCCTGTCATTTTATAAAATTGTAGATTATACTAGCTTTGGTGTACCTATAATCTTAATTTTATTAATGACAGAAGGCGAGTATTTCCCTCCCATTTTCATCTCTCCCTTGTTTGGTTTGTTGCGAGTAGTTTGGGTAATCGGTTATGTATGCAACTCTGCTTGTTCTTCCGGCTCCCTGTTGCTGGTTCATGTTACCATTACTTACTTAAAGGTTGGGATCTCTGTATGTTTCGGTAATATTGGTTGATACACAAGGGGCCTGCATGTTTTATCCAGAGTATATTTCATTATCTAACCAGTCCTTTCGATTCTGTTTCTCTCTCATTTCAGTTTACATTCCGTCCGTGGTTCCATGTTTGACATTTCTTCTCGGATAGAGGACGTCATTGCGTTCATTGGATTCTAGGACTTCAGTTTCTCTTCAGTGTTTTTTTCTGCCTTGTGTTTCTGTTTTGTCGCAGCTTGAAAGGGGAAGTTATGGGTGGAGAGGGGAGCTTTATTGTATCTAACCTTTTCTGATTGCTTGTTTTTCTCTGTGTCAATGTGCTGCTGTCGAGTTCTAATAAAGAGAGACGTAAGCAAATACTCTCCTCCTGTCATTGATAAAATTAAGATTATAGGTACACTAAAGCTAGTATAATCTACAATTGTGTGTGTGTATATTTGTGATTGTGTGTGCATATGAATATATACATGTGTATTTGTTTAGTAGAATGCTCCCTAAGTTGGTATTTTTAAATATGGCAATCCCACATAAGGATAACAAATAAATTTATATATATTATCGATTTTATATGCGGCACAAGACAATTGCTCTGCGCTCAAAGGGATAAAACATTGGCACTAGGTGTGTGTGTGTATATATATATATATATATATATATAACACTATGCACAATATTTGGATTGGTTTAGAGAGTGCCATGCTTGATGATGTCATCGGGGGCAGGTTGGACTCCAGCAAGGAGTCTGTCTTGCACTGAATTACAAGTGAATCTAATTTTGTTTTTTGTCTATCAATTTTTTTATTGAGATAGTAACAAGTAATACAAGACATGTAAAACCAGTGTAGGACGTTTCAGACAGGTAAGGAGCAAACAGCATATGGTAAAGGCCTAGCCAGATGGGGTAAGTATCTAATTTTATTATGAAGTAAGTAGATGAACTGTTGCATAAATATGCTACCAACTAGAGACATATCGAGAGAGTAAATTATTCATGCTAGTATTCAATACTTATTTGTTACCACTGGGCACCAAAAATAATAATAACATGAAAAAGAAAACAAAATGAACAAATTACTGCAATGTTTAAAAGAGAAATTGCCAAGCACTCTGTGTAGATTGTGTTCAGCTAATGCTTCACCTAGGCCACGGCAGAATGTCCATTTTTATGCCGAACTCTCTGCCTTACCCAGCCCTCTCAGCTCCCTTGGGGGATCGCCGGACTCCCCCCTGCCTAGTGAGACTTGCTCCAGATCGTCTCCACTCCCCGCAACCTTGAGCCCAGGACTTTGAGGGCCACAGCCCCATTGTGAAGAAATGCCCCTCTTATGCTGTAAATTGACTCTTTGTATCCGTTTGTTTAATAGTAATGTTCCCTATGGCATTCGGTAGGTAAAACTACCGAATCCAGACCACCCTGTTGCCCATTATACAGACTGTACCCCCTTGCTGGCTGGATTACGTTCGACAGAAGTTCTGCACGAACGGCATGTCTCGCCGCCATTTCGGGACTTCCACGTGTTCGCGGCCATTTTAGCTCCCGAACAGCGGTGTTTGCCGTTGAGTGTCTGGAACTGAAAACGGACACTCAAACAGGCGAACACCGCTGAAGCCTCCAGACCTTCGGTAAACCCCCTTCCAAACTACCGAACGACCGGGCGTTCGGTAGAAAGACTTACTTACGGATGAGGAATCAAGCGAACCAAAGATGGTAGCTGGATGGCCGGCCGTTCGGGAGGTTTTTTCATGCACCTAAGACCGACTGCAGGGCCAGAATTCATGGAACTGTTTTCGGCTACTTTGCCCGTGCAGTCGGTCAAAACTTCTAAGTCCCATATCTCCCGAACGGCTGAACCGAGTGAACTGAGTTTTTTTATATGTTGGTCCCCCAGAGAACAGTTATCTTTGGGGTACATCCAAACTTTGGGGAATTTCTGTTACGTTTTAATTGTGTTTAATGGTTATCTGAGGGGAGGAGATGTACAGTATGTATATTGTTAGGATTGGACGTATGGCTAATTATATGGGAGGCTCCCTTGCATGGGCAGAATTCCATAAAAAGAGCATGCCTGTCATTAAACCTTCAGTTCATCTTTGTACCCTTCTTCTGACTAGTATGCTGTTTGGGAGTTCGTGTGTTTTACTGTGGCAATTATCCAGGGACACTATTGGAATTACGGTTCGGGAGGAAACTACCGATTGAGGTTTAAATGCACTTGGTTTCCTTACAACTGGTGGCAAGCGGCGGGATTCGAATCCCGAACGGACGTTTTAAAGCAAGTGAAGGAATGAATGGCTCAGCAGTACCAACAGCTTAAGCGAACCACGCTCAAGGATTTACTGGAAGCTCGAGGCGTAATAGCAAGCAACAAAACAAAAGCCACATTAGTTGCAGAGCTGTTACAGGGCGACAGAACCAGTACTACAGAAATGGAGCATGAGGAAGAAACTGAGATGCAGAAAGACATTAGGTGGATGCTCAGTTTATTGGGACCTAACCCAGCAACAGAGGCGGTTCTGCAGGTCATGGCACAAGCCAGGCAATCACAGAAGGAGCGAGATGACCGTGACAGACTGCTACAGGGGGATTTGCTGTACTCCCCGGGAAGTACAAATGACATGCCGAAAAAGGTAAATTATGCTGCATTTAAAAGCTTTAATGACAATGTGATGGAGATTGATAGTTATCTGCAGGACTTTGAAAGGCAATGTGCACTGGAGGGATTAGACTCCACCAAATGGGCTGCAGTACTGAGCAGCAAGTTGTCAGGCAGAGCATCAGAAGCGGCATGAGCAGTACCTGATGAGGATATTCATAATTATGGGAAAATAAAAGACATTTTGTTGGCTAGATATGCAGTTACCCCTGAGGCATACAGGAAGAAATTCAAGGAACTGAGGAAAACAGGGAGGGATACCCATACTGAATGGGCATTCCGGCTACACAGGTCAGCCCGAAATTGGATGAAGGGTTGCCAAGCAACCACTCTGGAGGATGCTTTACAACTCCTCCTATTAGAACAATTTTTTAACCATACCGCAGAGGATATCAAGGACTGGGTTAAAGACAGGAAGCCTAAAACTGTGGAGGAGGCAGCAAGACTGGCAGATGAATACCAGGATAACAGGAGGCAAGAACAAGGGGTGAGCCGACCGGCGTTTAAACAGCCTTATTTAGCCCCAACCACGGCTGCACCACCTAGAGCCCCCCTGAGTAATCCGCCCCACAACCCAGCAGCAGCACCCCGACAACCTGCAGTGTGTCACTACTGCAAACAGCCAGGACACTTTAAAAACCAGTGCCCATGTTTAAACCGGGGAAGCTGGGAAAGGCAACCTCCACAGTCACAACCCAGGGCCGCTGCTCATTGTGTACAGCACGAGAGTACGTCATGGGTACCTACCCACGAGGAACAATGGAGTGTGTTGCACAAAGTCAACCCTGTGCAAGCCGGGGGTGACCACCGGAACCACCACCGTCAATGGGTGGGGGCCCGCGCCTTAAGAGACTCTGAGGCCACGTTAACTGTGGTTCAACCTCACACTGTCAAGGCCCAAACTCACACGGGCCGCACGGTGGCAGTAAGGGTAGCCGGGGGTGCCATTCACAAACTACCTACGGCTAAAGTTCTTGTGGATTGGGGCTCGGGATCTAAACAACTAGAGGTTGGTATTATGCAGGAGCTACCAGCCGAAGTACTGTTGGGGAATGATGTGGGCTGTTTAACTTCCCAGCTAGCCCGAGACACCGCATCCGAAGCCTATCCGGTTACCACCCGAGCTCAAGCCAGACTGGAAGCACCGCTGCACTCTGAGGAAACTCAGGAGTTGAAATCCCCCCTTTACCCGACCCCCCTTCCTCGTTCTGGGATACTCCCCAGGGGTTTGAGCAGGAACAAAGGACTGACCCCACTCTAGACGGATATAGAAAAGCGGTAGGGAACAATAGGGGCGACAACCCCCACGAAAAGTTTGAGTGGCACAAGGGACTGTTGTATAGGGTGACGGATGGGGCGGGACACGGAACCACCCAGGTTACTAAAAAGCAGCTAGTAGTAGCAAGTTTCGGGCTGAGTTACTAAGACTCAGTCATGATATCCCCCTAGCCGGACATTTAGGGGTTAAGAAAACTAGAGACCGCCTGACCCAAACCTTCTTCTGGCCCAGGGTCACTCAAGACCTCAAATACTGTTGCAGGACCTGTGACGTTTGCCAGAAAATAGGGAAACAGGGTGACCACCAAAAAGCGAAGCTTCACCCATTACCCATCCTAGAGGAGCCGTTCCACCGGGTAGCGGTAGATTTAATAGGACCCCTCAGTCGGCCCAGTCAGTCTGGTAAAAAGTTCATACTCACCGTAGTGGACTATGCCACTCGGTACCCCGAAGCCGTGGCCCTTCGCAATATAGAGGCCGAAACCGTAGCCGAGGCCCTGGTCAAAATATTCTCCCGGGTAGGTTTCCCCCAGGAGATCCTATCCGACAGAGGGACTCAGTTCACAGCTCTCCTGACACAACAGCTGTGGCAGAGCTGTGGAGTGAAAGCCCTCTTTAGCGCCCCATATCACCCCCAGACCAAGGGTCTCTGTGAACGTTTTAATGGCACGCTCAAGCAAATGCTAAAAACGTTTGCAGAGTCCTGCAGGAACTGGGAGAGGTATCTTCCCCATCTTCTGTTTGCCTATTGTGAGGTGCCCCAGGCATCCACGGGGTTTTCCCCCTTCGAACTCCTGTTCGGGAGAAAAGTTCGGGGCCCCCGGGATCTTGTACGGGAGCACTGGGAGGGCAACACGGATGATGGGGGGATCCCTATAGTCCAGTACGTACTGGAATTCCGCGACCGGCTGCGGACTCTCACTGAATCAGTTCGGGAGAACCTGTAGGCGGCCCAGGACTGCCAAAAGAAGTGCTACGACAGGGGTGCCCGAGACAGAGTCTTAGACTTGGGCCAAAAGTGCTAGCTTTGAGACCCGCCAAGAAGGATAAGCTCCAGGCTCCAGGCGGCTTGGCAGGGACCCTTTAAGGTGGTGGAGCGAATAAGCGATACCACCTACATTGTAAGCAAATGTTCAGATGAAAGACTGACCAAAGTCTTCCATGTAAACATGCTGAAGCCTTACTACGAACAGACGGAAGATGTCGTCGCCGTATGCGCCCCCTCTTCCGAAGATAGCGAGGGACTCCCATTCCCCAATCTGTTAGACCCCTCACCCTGCAGTATTGACCAGGTCAGCCTGGGTCAGAACCTACAACCTCTAGAGCGACAGGAAGCGTCCGGCCTGCTCCGGGAATACCAAGTCATGTTTTCTTCCATCCCAGGCTATACCTCCACTGCGGTACACCGGGTAGAAACCCAGGGAGAGACGCCACTACGGCAGCAACCATACCGCATTCCCGAGGCCGTGCGTGAGAGCATACTGGCAGAGATTACCGACATGCTCAAGTTAGGGGTAATAGAACCCTCTCAAAGCCCTTGGGCCTTTCCGGTAGCACTAGTACCGAAGCGTGACGGCACCACACGCTTCTGTGTAGACTACCGGAGGCTCAACGACCGCACCATAACGGATGCATACCCCATGCCCAGAATAGATGAGTTACTGGACCGTATGGCTGGAGGTAATTACTTGACCACTCTGGATTTGTGCAAAGGGTACTGGCAGATCCCCTTGGAGTCTACAGCCATCCCCAAGTCGGCATTCGTCACTCCCTTCGGGCTTTACCAATTCAAGGTTATGCCCTTTGGGATGAAGAATGCCCCGGCTACGTTTCAGTGGATGGCTGACAGGCTCCTGGAGGGACTCCAGGACTTCGCATGTGCGTATTTAGACGATATTGCTGTCTACAGCTGCACATGGGGAGACCACCTAGGCCACGTGTCCAGGGTGCTTGAGAGAATTCACCAAGCAGGGCTTACGTTAAAACCGGACAAATGTCACGTTAGTATGGCGGAGGTACAGTACCTCAGCCACAGGGTAGGGTCAGGTAAACAGCAGCCTGAGCCTGCCAAAATAGAGGCCATAGCTAATTGGCCCCAACTTCGGACTAAGACCCAGGTGGGAGCCGTGTTAAGCCAGGTGGGTGACGACGGCATGGAACACCCGGTGGCCTATCTAAGCCGTAAACTTTTGCCCCGGGATGTCAGCTATGCCACCGTGGAGAAGGAGTGCCTAGCCCTGGTGTGGGCCCTTAAGAAACTCCAACCTTATTTGTACGGCCGGCCGTTTACTCTGATGACCGACCACAACCCGTTGGTATGGTTAAACCGGGTGGCTGGCGACAACTCTAGACTCTTACGGTGGAGCCTAGCCCTTCAACCGTACAACTTCACCATGCAGTATCGTCCGGGCAAACAAAATGGTAATGCAGACGGTTTGTCCCGCCAAACTGTTTCTTTGTTTTCCCTCGGACATCCCCAAGCCAACCCGTCAGGGTCTTGGCGGGTATGCCAACCTATGGACTTATATTGGAGCAGTGTGAAGAAATGCCCCTCTTATGCTGTAAATTTACTCTTTGTATTCGTTTGTTTAATAGTAATGTTCCCTATGGCATTCGGTAGGTAAAACTACCGAATCCAGACCACCCTGTTGCCCATTATACAGACTGTACCCCCTTGCTGGCTGGATTACGTTCGACAGAGTTCTGCACGAACGGCATGTCTCGCCGCCATTTCGGGACTTCCACGTGTTCATGGCCATTTTAGCTCCCGAACAGCGGTGTTTGCCGTTGAGTGTCTGGAACTGAAAACGGACACTCAAACAGGCGAACACCGCTGAAGCCACCAGACCTTTGGTAAACCCCCTTCCAAACTACCGAACGACCGGGCGAAGAAAGACTTGCTAACGGATGGGGAATCAAGCGAACCAAACATGGTAGCTGGATGGCCGGCCGTTCGGGAGGTTTTTTCATGCGACCTAAGACCGACTGCAAGGCCAGAATTCATGGAACTGTTTTCAGCTACTTTGCCCGTGCAGTCGGTCAAAACTTCTAAGTCCCATATCTCCCGAACGGCTGAACCGAGTGAACTGAGTTTTTTTATATGTTGGTCCCCCAGAGAACAGTTATCTTGGGGTACATCCAAACTTTGGGGAATTTCTGTTACGTTTTAATTGTGTTTAATGGTTATCTGAGGGGAGGAGATGTACAGTATGTATATTGTTAGGATTGGACGTATGGCTAATTATATGGGAGGCTCCCTTTCATGGGCAGAATTCCATAAAAAGTGCATGCCTGTCAATAAACTTTTAGTTCATCTTTGTACCCTTCTTCTGACTACGTATGCTGTTTGGGAGTTTGTGTGTTTTACTGTGGGAATTATCCAGGGACGCTATTGGAATTACAATTGGGATTCGTCTACCATAACTACCGAACGGAGGGCTATATTACCTAGGCTCTGGCGGTTCGGGAGGAAACTACCGATTGAGGTTTAAATGCACTTGGTTTCCTTACACCCGTGTTCACGGATTCTTCTCCATGTAGCATGGCTCTTGGGACCGCAAACGTTCCAGAATCGGGGAGCCCCTTTGGGTACGTGGACGGCAGGTTGGACGCAACTCCATATGTTAATTTTGTCAACGTACAATTTTAGTCAGATTTTAGTTGACTACAATTTTTGAGATTCAGTCGACTAAAACTAGACTAAAACTAAAACCATTCAGATGGCTAAAATAAAGTTTGGGGATTTTTTTAGTCAAAAGACTATTATTAAAACTAAATTGAAATTTGCCACCAAAATTAACACATGGGCAGGGAGGAGAGGAACTTAGACACATTGGAGGCTGAGAGAAAGAGAATGGGGGGTGGGGGGGTTGGAGAATAAGACACATGGAGGGACTAGGGGGAATGAGCACATGGAGGGACTTAGGAGAATGAGACATGTTGCAGGGCTTGGGGAGGAATTGAGACAGGGGCTGGGGTAATGAGACATGGGGGAGATGAGATGTATGGAAGGGCTGGGGGAGAAAGAGACAAAGTGCTGTGGGTAAAAGACTCACAGATAGGGCTATGGAGAGAAAGTGACACACAGAGGGGGGCAAAGAGCCGGAGAGCGGCTGGGGAAGGGGCGAAAGAAATTGGCAGGGGCTTGAGGGGGAGACATTCAGAGGGGCCGGACACACACAAAGAGACACAGACAGGCTGTGGAAGGGGCAAAAAAGACAGACTGGGGCTTGGGAGACAGACACCTGGAGGGGCTGGGGACACAAAGAGACAGAGAAAGGATGGGAAAGGGGCAAAAGAGAAAGATATAGTCTTTAGCTAAACCCATTAGAGTTAAGTTGTGTCAACTAAAATCTACTGGAGGTTTAGTTGACTAAAACCAGCCTAAAACTATAACAATTAAGATGACTAAAATACAACTAAAACTAAAATGGCTTTTTAGTCAAAAGACTATGACTAAAACTAAATTGAAATTTGCCGCCAAAATTAACACAGCACAGAGGGGCTGTTGAAGTGTCAAAAGACACCGTCCAGGGCTTGAGAGAAAGACACCTAAAGGGGCTGGGATGACACAAAAGGACACAGGGGGGCTGGGGCTAAAGAGACAGACCAGGGATTGGGAGAGAAACACCTAGAGGGGCTGAGAGGACACAAAGAGACCATCCAGGGCAAGAGATCCCCTTCAAAACAATGCCCAGAGTCAGGAGGTTGACCACCTCTCCCAGCTATCGGAACGTCAGCTTTAGTTGGCCTCAGAGTCGGAAGAGGTAAGTACCCGTCTGGGCACCACTATCCAAGCCTAATATATTACAGCTTGCAGTTATAGTGGTCTACAAGTGGCAAAGTACCACTTCCACACTGAATGAGTGGACATTGCCTTCTTTTTAGCACAAGTCAGCAGGAGCTGCAGAAGAATACTTCCAGCAATCATTAGTGTCAGGTCCCACCCCCCGAATTTGGTTTCTTTCTGCAGTTCTTTGCTTTTTTAAACTCCTACTCTAATCTAAAAAGGTAACATAATTTATATTATAATATAATAAATCTATACATTTTTAACACTAGAGTGTTACAGCACACTGAAGTGGTTATGGTTCCAGTAGTGTTCAGGCGCCCTCCCAGAGTAAGTAATCAAACTGTATGTGAACAGATTGACAACTTACCTTAGATTTGCTCTCTGAAGGTGGAACCTGTATACTGAGCTGTAGTGGTTATGGTGCTTAAAGTTTTTTTGTTTGTTTTTTAAACCTACAAGTAATCCAGTGCTGGAAGAGTCTCCTCACCGCAGCCTGGTCCTCCTCTGGTGAAGTTGTCAATCCCAATCCTCACCGCAGCCTGGTCCTCCTCTGGTGAAGTTGTCAATCCCAATCCTCACCGCAGCCTGGTCCTCCTTTGATGAAGTTGTCAATTCCAATCCTCACCGCAGCCTGGTCCTCCTTTGATGAAGTTGTCAATCCCAATTGCTTTTGTCTAGTCAGATGTTTCACATAAAGGAGTTTTGTGGACACATGGCGTCACTGAGATTGCCAATGCAGTGCTTTGGACAAACAAGCTGATGCCAAATCTCAAATAGATTCAATAAGTGTATATTTGTGTTAGAAGCTCCTAGTGACTTTTTGTCTGACAGCAAAGCCACTATTAGCCTGTGAAAAGGGCAGAATGCTGCATGGACTGCATCTATATTAACATGAGGTGATCTTGGTACTTGTCCCTTTAAATAAAAGTTAATGCTTTTGTGAAAGCTTATTGCTGCATGATCTTATTTATGTTTTCTTTCCCTCACTTGTCCCCTAGGACTCGGTATATCCAGTCAGAACTTGGCTTCCGAGAGCGTCTGTCAGTTCTGGTCTTATCATCTCGTCCTACACTGAGCACACTGGCTGTAGCTATAAACCGAACGCTGTCCCCCCATGTCAGCCGCTTGATGTTTTTCACAGGAGCCCGTGGCCCCAAGCTTCCGCATGGGATGGAAATAGTGTCTCACGGGGATGAACGGCCAGCGTGGCTAATGTACCACACTCTTCGCTACATAGAAGTACATTTATTGTCTACTTATGATTGGTTCTATGTGACTCAAGATGACTCATTCGTTAATGGATATCGTCTAAAGGAGATGACCATCCATCTTAGTCCTGGTCCTCCCCTGTATGTTGGTCAGCCGATGGAGTTCATTGGTGGGCAGGACGACTGGAGATATTGCAGTGGTGCTTCAGGATTCTTGTTGTCTCGGGCGCTGCTCCTCCGCCTAGGGCCACATTTAGATTTTTGTCGTTCTGAAATCCTTAGCTCGCGGGCAGATGAATGGCTGGGTCGCTGTCTTCAGGACACACTTGGAGTGGCATGTGTGGGACAGTATCAGGTAACTGATAGAATATTATCTGCAATGTAAGAGTTACGGTAACCGGTAATCCAATAATTGTTTTGTTTCATTTATTTTTTTCACAAAACTCTGCATCCACTTTTTAGGTGCAGGAGTGGGAGAGGGGTAATTTAAAGATTCAAATCACTTGTACAGATAATGGGATGTAAAATGCAAGACCATGTGAAGTCACAGATAAATAGCATTAAACATTTACCAAAATAGTCACAGGAAAGCAAAATATACTCATGAACATGAAGAGTGCAATGAATCAAAGCCTTAAAGGCATTATCAATCTATGGGTATATGAAATATGCGAAAACTTCTGCAGAGGTCATTGTTTTTGTTAAGGCTACCCAGGATTGCCAGATCTGCTCATAACAGACATTTTCCTTGGGAACCATTATTACATTTCCTTTAAAACACGTCTTAAAGCACACATACTAAACTGAATCAAAGCAAGAAAGTAAAGCGTGGGGTGGATACAATTAGTCATTTGTGATATAAGAGTGCATTCCCACCAAATGTGTAGAAAGGTACCTATTTGCTGAGAGGATCTCACACACCTGAGAAGTCGACCAGAAGATTTTGTGGAAAGGAACATTCAAGTACTAACAATAAATGCTTTTTTTATGGGTCTTGTGTGACGCAACACCTTCTCTTGTCATCAAATAATATTTTGCCGAAACATTAAACTGCTTTTAAAGAAACAGTACATCTCTGCTGCTCCCTATTAAACCAGGATACACAGGAACACAGGCTCAGGCACCGAGTGTAGTGGTGTTATGGAGACACGCTCAGGCACAGAGTGTAGTGGTGTTGTGGAGACAGGCTCAGGCACCAAGTGGAGTAATATTATGGAGAGATGCTCAGGCACGGAGTGTAGTGGTGTTATGGAGACACGCTTAGGCACCGAGTGTAGTGGTGTTATGGAAACAGGCTCAGCACAGAGTGTAGTGGTGTTGTGGAGACAAGCTCAGGCACCAAGTGGAGTGATATTATGGTGTTGTAGTGGTGTTGTGGAGACATGCTCAGGCACCAAGTGGAGTGATATTATGGAGAGATGCTCAGGCACAGAGTGTAGTGGTTTTATGGAGACATGCTCAGGCACAGAGTGTAGTGGTTTTATGGAGACATGCTCAGGCACAGAGTGTAGTGGTGTTATGGAGACAGGCTCAGCACAGAGTGTAGTGGTGTTATGGAGACATGCTCAGGCACAGAGTGTAGTGGTGTTATGGAAACAGGCTCAGGCACAGAGTGTAGTGGTGTTATGGAGACATGCTCAGGCACAGAGTGTAGTGGTGTTATGGAGACATGCTCAGGCACAGAGTGTAGTGGTGTTATGGAGACATGCTCAGGCACAGAGTGTAGTGGTGTTATGGAGACATGCTCAGGCACAGAGTGTAGTGGTGTTATGGAGTCATGCTCAGGCACAGAGTGTAGTGGTGTTATGGAGACATGCTCAGGCACAGAGTGTAGTGGTGTTATGGAGACATGCTCAGGCACAGAGTGTAGTGGTTTTATGGAGACCTGCTCAGGCACAGAGTGTAGTGGTTTTATGGAGACCTGCTCAGGCACAGAGTGTAGTGGTGTTGTGGAGATGTTCTCAGGCACTGAGTTTGTGGAACAATCATCCTCTATGTCAAAGTTGTGCAAGACTGCAGCCATTTACAAAAAGGATAAGGTGAGGCCTAATAGAAAGCAGTTGTTGTTGGGAGTTGTGTGGAGCTAGACAATAGTGGTCTTGTGAGGTGTCTTCCCGGAGCTACTGCTCACAGAGACAGGAGACGTATTTGTAATATTGTTAAGCAAGCAAAGCAGGAAGGGGAATTGGATGTACTTGTCCATCTAGGGACAAATGTCTTGGCTTGCAATGAGGTTTCAGAGGTTAAGGAAGTTTTTAGTGTTTTTGCCAATGATATACGGCAGGTTGCTTCCACACGGTCATTCTCTGAAGTTCTGCCTGTGCATAACACTCAGAATGACAGGTGGATGCGTATTAGGGACTTGGTGAATGGTGTCGGGAGCAAGGATTTGGCTTTATTTCTCATGGTAGCTCTGTTTAGAATGGAAATAAACTGTACAAAAAAAAGATGGTTTGCATCTTTCTCAAAAGGGACCAAATGTTCTCAGTGAGCAGTTCAGAGGTTCTGCTAGGACATATTTAAACTGGGGGCGGGTAAAATGGTGATAAAACATCAATCTAATTGCCCCCCAAAGCAAGGACAGAAAATGCATGTAGCAAGTCTTGTGAGGTGTCTTCCCGGAGCTACTGCTCACAGAGACAGGAGACGTATTTGTAATATTGTTAAGCAAGCAAAGCAGGAAGGGGAATTGGATGTACTTGTCCATCTAGGGACAAATGACTTGGCTTGCAATGAGGTTTCAGAGGTTAAGGAAGTTTTTAGTGTTTTTGCCAATGATATACGGCAGGTTGCTTCCACACGGTCATTCTCTGAAGTTCTGCCTGTGCATAACACTCAGAATGACAGGTGGATGCGTATTAGGGACTTGGTGAATGGTGTCGGGAGCAAGGATTTGGCTTTATTTCTCATGGTAGCTCTGTTTAGAATGGAAATAAACTGTACAAAAAAAGATGGTTTGCATCTTTCTCAAAAGGGACCAAATGTTCTCAGTGAGCAGTTCAGAGGTTCTGCTAGGACATATTTAAACTGGGGGCGGGTAAAATGGTGATAAAACATCAATCTAATTGCCCCCCAAAGCAAGGACAGAAAATGCCTGTAGCAAGTGTGTTAACAAACGTTCAGATTAGATTCATCTCTACAAATGCTCGCAGTTTAGGTAATAAGATCCATAAACTTGTGGCAATAATGGCAACTGATAATGTAGATTTAGTCGCTGTTACTGAGACATGGTATAATGAGAAAAATGACTGGGACATAGCAATACCAGGGTACTCTTTATATAGAAAAGACAGGGAAGGCAAGAAAGGGGGAGGGGTGGCCCTGTATGTGAAGGATAGCATAAAATCTAGCCTAATAAAAGTTAGTGAGGCGAACATAGAGCCCGTTTGGGTTACGTTAGAATTTGGTAATCACACAGTAACTCGTGTAGGTGTGATTTATAGGTCCCCAGGACAAATTGAAGAGTTAGATAATCTATTAGTTGAGAAAATAGCTAAAATGGCAATGAAGGGGGAAGTTATCATCATGGGTGACTTTAATCTTCCTGATGTGAAATGGAAATCCAAAATATCTGCTTGTGCCAGGAGTACACTGTAGCAGAGCGCTAGTCCTGACAAGGACTTTTCCTTTGCTGGATCCATTGAGACAGGAACTCAGGAACAAGGCTCTGAAATGTTAATAGCTCTATCCCTCTCCAGTAACTGTCTGAAACACAGTTCTGAGAGTACAACTGATTTATTCCACACAAACTCAGCCTTTTATGCACAGACCCTCAGCATAGGATCTCCATTCAAAATATACACATGCACCTCCCAGGCATCCCTGTGTCTGGGAGATAAGAGTCAAAAATAAGTGTGACGAAGTGCCCTTCACCACTTGTGCCTGGAGAGGAGTAATTGCCAGCCTCCTGCCCTGCAACTATGGCCCTTGGAAGATTTTGCCCTTTAAAAACTTTATTTGGGCATATTGGATTTTATTGTACTCTGTCTGCCCCTTTAAATTATATTGGAGCAGTCTGCAGCTTCCCTCCCCTTAGAAAACCGTCTGACCCAATAGCTGTCATTTTGTTTTTCTCAGAGCAGGAGTGGTTTTACTTCATGAATACTGTTGCTTTGTGTGCCATTAAACAGATCTCTACCCAGCATTAAGCCTCGGCTCATGCATGGGTGATGGGATAACTACACTCTTGGGGATTGCTATAACACAATACTCCCTGAGTATAAGCTTCTGTAAGAGCTTGTTCCTGATATGCTCTCTGGATTAGGAGAGGTCTGCCCACTTTGGTCCAGGGTGGGTGAAAGACGGTGAGACCCCGGCGCAGCTGTATCGCTGGAAGTGGGGTCTGCAGTGATTATGGTGTCTTGTGGAGAGCTCGTAGTCCTCGGCAAGCACTAGGAGCATCGATTGGCAGAGGTACTCGGTCGGAGTGCCAGTGGTCCGTCACATTTGGTGGCAGTGGTGAAGCAGTGCAAGGAGAAGCAGCAAGGAGAAGCAGCTCAGAGACTCTGGTAGCGTTACAGAGCTATAATTGAGGGCAACGCTAGCAGTTGTGCAGCGCCCCTGTCTACAGTGGAATCCAAGGTGCGGATCGGAAAGCAAGTTGCCCAGAGTGGGGCCAAGCAAACATGACCTATTGCTATGAGGGCGACACTTACATCTGACTTTCGGGGGTTTCTGTGCGTACACCAACTAACGCTGTCCCTGGCTTTTAGGGAGCAAATGCTCTCCCCAGTTGGTAGTTCCTGAACGTCGTTCGTCTAGCTGGTCAGGAAGTAGGACGGGCAGCGATACAATCTTTGCCAGATTTCGTGGACTCGCGCGGCCGAAAATAGTTCCACACGTTTGACGACCATGTACCGCTGCCTGTGTTTGGGAGACAAAATGGCCGCCATTCACTGGAACACATGCGTTTAGTTATACGAATGGCAGCCACCAAGGGAAAGGACTCGGGGGGTGGTCAATTTTCAGGAAGTATAAAAGGAGGGTCCACACACCATCCATTCGGGAGATGAACAAAGGGGTACGGACAACCGAACACAAGGGGAAGGAGTTTGCTACAATGCTCCCCCGAAACAACAAGCCAGCATACACAGTCTGATCCCGACAGATCGGCTTGGGGATGTCCGGGGGTGCTCACGGTTCATTTTTCAAGTTCGGTCCTTCTGGACAACCCATCAGCATTTCCGTTTTTTATTCCGGGGCGGTAATGGATTTTGAAATCAAAGGGCTGCAGCGCTAAACTCCAGTGCAGCAGCCTGGCATTGTCCCCTGCCACCCGGTTCAGCCAGACCAACTGGTTGTGTTTCGTGAGCAAAGAGAATGGTTGTCCGTACAAATAGGGTTGCAACTTTTTGAGGTAAAAGTTTGCGACTGATGTTTTCTGCCATTTGGGGCCGACTTGGCTCAGTACTGCTCCCAATCCAAACATAGAAGCATCTGTATGAATGAGAAAACGTTAAGTTGGATTGGGAGCTGCCAAGACAGGGGCATTTACCAGTGCTTGCTTTAACTCTTGGAATGCCTGCTCACATTCTGAGGCCCAGACTACCTGTCGGGGAAGTTTCTTACGGGTCATGTCAGTAAAGGGCTTGGCCACTGCACTGTAATTGGGGACAAACTTCCTGTAGTTCCCCGCTGGGTCTTGGTCTTTGGCCTGGGGGTAGGCCACTGGGCTACTGCCTCAATCTTAGCAGGCTCAGGCTTACTCTGTGAATGAGGTACTGTATCTTGGCCATACCTATGTTGCACTTGTTAGGCTTAAGAGTTAAGCCTGCTTCCCTTATCCTGTCCAAGACCGCTCTTATGTGAGCCAAGCGCCCCTGCCAGGTATCCCTGAAGATAAACTTAGGTTTGGATAGGCACAATGTTTCTTTATAAACCTGTACAATGTTGCCCCGCGCATGCGCCGATGTTCTGGCACGGACATGCGCAGGGACCGTAATACTCAACCCCCCGCCAGGTCCGGGGTAACAGGTTGTTAGTATTGGCGGACTTGCTGTAGTGACGGCCCACACCTGACAGGTAGGAGGAGCTATGAGCTATTTAACATGAAGGGGGGACCTCTTGATCTAATTGCTTGCCCTTGAGAAAGGTGGTTAGACCGCCAAAATGCGCGTCGGGTTTCTTTGATGTTGTCACTTGATTTTATTAATATTGTGTACTAGAGTACTTTGTTTGCAGTTCATGCTGTGCCTATGTGAGACCTTGGTCGACCGGTCTCTGTATTAGTGGGGGCGTATTTACATAGTAGGGGTGTCTACAGTGGAGGTGTCTTTTTCTACTATGGACCCTCCTGGAGATTATTTCTCTCTTTATTTTTCCTTATAAATTTCTCTCTGTCCTTTCGATTTCTCACTGTCCTATGGATAGGACAGCTATAGATATACACTATAGGCATTGGGATAGGTCTTATTTATATGGGGGATTTTTTTCGTTTTTTGTTTTTGCCCTCCGGTTTACTCTGCACACTGCTTTTCTGGCACCCATTGATTACCTGTAGGTTGCGTTCTTGTGAGTTAGCATTGCAACAGTGTTTCTATATATTAAAGCTCTGTTTCAAACAGGACTACTATATTTCTAAGAAACCTATTCATGCTACCACAGAATTTACCAGGCAGGGAGGTTAGCCAATAGATTTATCAGTACCTAGTCTTTTTGTTTGTTTTTTACTTTTATTTATTTAAATAGTTTATATGTTTTGTACTTTCAATAAAGTTTAGTTTCATTTTCCTGTAAGCTTTTACACCCCTTTTTAGGGGTGGTGTCCTGAGGAGGACCACCCCCTCCCCCCCGTCTTTGTACGAGGTGATCTCTCCTCTTTTCTTTCTATTTTGCATTGTGTGTAGGGTTATGCCCTTTTTGTCACCCCTATAACCCTTTTTGCTGTACTCCTTGTTGGAGTGTTCTCTCTACTCGGAAGTACTTTTGTCTATAAAGTAATTTCAATTTACTTTGTTTTCTCATTAAACTTTATAAAGTTAAAAACATTATAAACATAAAAGAAAAACACTTAGAAAGTGTAATAGGGTCTCAAAGAAATGAGGCTCTAAGCTGGTTTTAAATATTGAATAAGGAATAATCTATACATGTGATGACTACAGAATCAGCACTGAATATTAATATAAAAACAAAATAAACCATAAATCTATAATTGAATTACTTGATATGGTCCCAAGGTAGTGCCACCAGACAAAAAAATGAAATACTTTTACTATTGTAATACTAAAAAAATATATATATGTATATACGGGCACTTTAAATAGAACATCAAGATTCAGAAAAATGGAAAATAATGAAAACAAAGAGACTAATATCTCTGGAGGGGAAGACCAACACCTAAAATAGGCATTTATTGCAATTATATTACCCTTCAAGGTGTCCCCCTTAGGAGTTATAGGATTCTCTAGCCGCTTGCCACCTAGGCTACTTATTGCCTTAAGGTCAATTGCAATAAATGCCTATTTTAGGTGTAGGTGTTCCCCTTAAGAGATATTAGTCTCTTCGTTTTCATTTTTTTCCATTTTTCTGAATCTTGATGTTCTATTTAAATATATATATTTTTTTTAATATTACAATAAAGTATTTCATTTTTTTGTCTGGTGGCACTACCTTGGGACCATATCAAGTAATTCAATTATAGATTTATGGTTTATTTTGTTTTTATATTAATATTCAGTGCTGATTCTGTAGTCATCACATGTATAGATTATTCCTTATTCAATATTTAAAACCAGCTTAGAGCCTCATTTCTTTGAGACCCTATTACACTTTCTAAATGTTTTTCTTTTATACATTTTCCTTGGGTTCAAGCCCTTTGGGTGGATCTGGAACCACCTCTCTGACCTATGTGAGGTCCACTCCCACAATCTTGGTGTGGTGTGGATACACACATTCATCTTTTCATTATATACCAATTCATAGGGTTTAAGACCCATTACTTTTAGGTCAGTGGCTCAGAGATCACTATATTCCATCATTTCCTAACATGTCCGGGTTTTTGTCAAATAAAAAAGATTTCTCTACTTGGTGTTTAGATGCAGATCAGGTCTTCTCCGAATCAAATTTGAATATTGAACAGCCCAATTATTCCTTCAGGGCTCAATACACTTTCTAACCTCTATAAACCGCAGATAGGAACTAGCTGGGAAATTGCTTCCCTTGAGAATTACCTTAAAAAAGGTCTTATACCTAGAGGTCTGAGAATCTCTACAACTCCTTCTAATCATATTGACGAAGATGATTTCATTAAAGAATGGGAGGAAGCAATGCTCAACCCGCTTTATGGAAATCATCTGCAAATATGAGAAGAAAAAACTGCAGGACATATAGTCAAAGGTGGATAATGAAATTGATAAAATTGAACAATTTAAAACGGATCCCACTTTTGCCTCTAACGAAAGTAAACTGCAGAGTAATTTAGAGAGATATCAGACAGTAATTAAACAAAGGAAACATCAAAAATTCTTGAGAGACTATAGAGATTTTAAAACTGGTAATATTTATAAAAAATTCCAAAGAAGGAGGAAGGTTGACAGGAAGCAAGTATCTACCTCTGAATATGAGACAAGCGGCTCAGATACCGACTCACAGTCTGTTCCATCTACCTCAACTGAACAAAATAGAAGTATCTTTTAAAAAGGGCTAACTTTTTTAGAACAAGCACAGGGCGAGGAACGCCCGTTCCTAAGATCAAGACCCAAGAGACAGTCATATCGGAGAACTCGATTCTAGAGAGAACCCAAGTAGTGAATTTATCACAGTGTACTCTAACGCAGGTAGAGTCTGACTTACTGGAAAGAGGGCTATCTTTTGTGCCTGTTCCTCGATTCGATAAGTTTACTTGGGTTAAAGATATCCATTTATTTGCCCGAAAACTTTTACTTCACAAAACACGTTCAAAACAATGGAAAAAAAAGGCTAAGGCTTTGGGCCTTGAGCTTAAGGATTATCAGCTCACTTTACTTCTAGCAGAACTTTTAGAAGAAAGTGATCCCCTTGAAAGAAGTCAATGTCTCCTTACAGACCTTTGCCGTAGAGGTGAAAATTGCCCAAGAATGGGAGATTCAAAATAGAGACTTTCTTGGAAATGGTCTATAAGGAAATTGATTCACTATCCCCCTCAAAATTCATGCTCAAGCCCAATTCAAATTTATCTTATGTGGAACAAAAAGCTCTAAAAAATATTCAGTCTAAGGAGGAGATAACTATTAAACCTTCTGACAAAGGGGGAAACATCGTCATTTTAGACACTGCCCATTACGTCACAATTACTAAAAAAAAATTTCTTTGATACTACAACATACAAAGTATTAAAAACAGACCCAACAAAAGCTTTTTTGTGTAAACTGAAAGAAATTTTACAAAGGGGATTTGAAGAAAATCTGATCTCGAAAAAAAAGTATGAATTTATGCTTAACACTAACCCACGTATATCTACATTCTATAGCCTACCCAAGATTCATAAGAAATATCAAGAGCTAACGGGTAGACCTATAGTGTCAGGAAACAATAACCTGACACAGAACGTTGGTATATACGTTGATCATATTCTACGACCTCTAGTGGCCAAACTTCCCTCTCATCTAAGGGATACCAAACAAGCTTTGGCCCATTTTAACACTTTGAACATGCCCACGGGTTCTATATATTGTAGCTTGGATGTAGAAGCTCTTTACAGTTCAATCCCCACTCCGTTGGGCTTGAACATGTACAGTACTTCTTATCACAGATGGGACCACATCTAATCCAATCAAGTTATTCGATATATCCTCTCTTGGAAGAGGTATATCGATGATATTATGATTGTCTGGAAAGGCACTATTGACGACTTTACCCTCTTTGTACAGACACTCAATGACAACACTCTGAACTTGAGATTTACATCAGAAACGGGCACACCCAGCCTCAATTTCTTGGATCTCACTCTAACCCCCAGTGCAAAGGGAGTGATTAAAACGGACCTCTTTAGAAAAAGCATGGCCACTAATATCCTGCTTAATTGGGAATGCTATCACCCAACCACTTTAAAAAGAGGCATTCCAATCGGACAGTATTTGCGCTTAAGACGCAACTGTACCGATATCCAAGATTTTAAAATAAGAGCTAGAGAATTGCGTGCCATGTTCAGAGCTAAAACACATAAGTGTTTAAAACGGGCCTATCATCGTGCCCTACTGACGGATGGAGAGGAACTTCTAAAGGAGGTACCGCTATCTGCAAGCCAGAATACCCCTGACCCTAAACATCTGAGAGTCATCGCTACGTACGATGCTGGTTGGGAGCAGGTTAAATCTATTTTACATAGATACTGGCCTTTGCTTAAACAAGACACACAACTTAAAGAGGTCCTCCCCCTAATGTGCCCCTGGTAGTACGAAGAGGCCGGAATATTAAGGACACCCTGGTACATAGCCATTTCAAACAGAGTAAAATCAATACGACTCATTGGCTATCGAATAAGCTTCTGGGGTCTTACAAATGCGGCCGCTGCAAAGCCTGTAATTTCATTTGCAAGGACTCAAAAAGTTTTCACAATAGCAAACAGTCTGATACTTTTTATCCAAATTCCTTTTTTAATTGCAGTTTTAAGGGCCTAGTCTATTTGATCAGATGCCAATGTAACAAACTATACGTGGGCAAGACCTTTAGGCCATTTAAAAGACGAATTTTGGAACACATTAAAGGACCACTATAGTGCCAGGAAAACATACTCGTTTTCCTGGCACTATAGTGCTCTGAGGGTGCCCCCACCCTCAGGGACCCCCTCCCGCCCGGCTCTGGAAGGGGGAAAGGGGTAAAAACTTGCCTTTTTCCAGCGCTGGGCGGAGAGCTCTCCTCCTTCTCTCCTCCTCCGTTACGCCCCGCCGGCTGAATGCGCACGCGCGGCAAGAGCTGCGCACGCGTTCAGCCGGTCTCATAGGAAAGCATTTACAATGCTTTCCTATGGACGCTGGCGTGCTCTCACTGTGAAAATCACAGTGAGAAGCACGCAAGCGCTTCTAGTGGCTGTCAATGAGACAGCCACTAGAGGATTAGGGGGAAGGCTTAACCCATTCATAAACATAGCAGTTTCTCTGAAACTGCTATGTTTATTAAAAAATGGGTTAACCCTAGCTGGACCAGGCACCCAGACCACTTCATTAAGCTGAAGTGGTCTGGGTGCCTAGAGTGGTCCTTTAATTCGATTAAAACCAGTAGACATATTGAAACATCAGTATATAGACATGTTAAGAATTTTCACCAAGGGGACCACACTGTACTCTAATTTCTAGGTATAGCATTGGTCAAACTGGATGAAAGGAAAGGGAACCTTGATAAACTCCTTAGGAGGAGAGAGTGTTTTTGGATTTATTGCCTGAACACCCTGTCTCCTGTGGGTTTAAACGAAGGTTTTTCCTATTCCCCCTTTATTAGTGATCTCTGACAACAAAATATCATCTTTTGATAGGAAGCTTTATAATATTAGATGACGTTACAATGTATTTATTTACTCACCTTTATCCGTTTTATTTATTCAATTTACCTCTAAATTCTAATATTCATTTCTTGATTTTGAAAGTAACAGACTTTTTCTCCACATGAACCGATATTCTGCAGCAATTGTAATTTGTCATTTGTAGTGATGGGGGGATTTTTATTTTATTAAGTGTATAGTTTATAGACTTACAACTTATCTAGTATTTAACTTACGCTTTATATCTCTAGGGGGATCTGTATATGCTAGTTGTTCATATGTATATATTAATTAATTGACACTTCAATTCTATTTATTGAACATATATGGTTTATACTCATTTAGCCCTAGTACTTTTGGAAGGTCAAGGTAGTATTAACTTTAAGAGTATTAGTTGTACACACTAATACCATTATATCAGTCGTCAATGGGCTTTTAGCTGTCACTTTTTTCGGCATTTCTCTTTCCCCGCCCTTATTCCGCCCACTACTAAGACGTGGGCATTAGTAAGGGAGGAGCTTTCCCTTCCCACGTAACCATGAAAACACCAGGCACGTCACATTGGTGTACAGGTGATTCCGCCCCCTTTTTCGGCTTGACGCTGGGTATGACGCACACATAGGCGCCTCGTATATTTTCAGGGGGGGGCGTTCTATGGCTGCGGGTGGGCGGGGAAAAAGGGAGGTCTGTCCATTGCCCATGTGGCATTGAAATATATTAGCCGTGCCACGTGGGTAGACCTTTTGATTCCTCCCTCCCTTTTCAATTCGCCGTGAGATTGGACGCATGCTCAGGCGTCCCGCCCACTTTCAAAGGGGCGTCAATACCTACGTAGCCCTCCGATCAACACCACGCCCCTCCCACACACCGGCAGATTATCAGCTGTAAACCCGGTAACCATCTTTTGATTGGTCAATAAAGATTTAAAAGTCATCTCACCAAACAAGGTATTTTCCAACCCCTGACGAAGGTGCATCAGAAGCATCGAAATGTGCGTTGGGTCTTTATTTTGCTCTCACTTTTCCACACCAATGGTGGCACTAGTGAGTTAATCACATTTTGCTATTATTTTTCAGCACTGATTTAGCGATTTTGGAGGGGGGGGAGGCTGTGATACCCCTTCTTCCCTTTATCCTCCTTTTCTTCCTTAGGGATAGCATAGGAGTGTTCAGGGAAACTTTATCCCCCTTTGTCTACTCCTCCCTTTTATTATCCTTTAAAGCATTCTCTATTGGGGCTTTCTCTCTTCTCCTAGGTGATTGATTTATTTTGGGACCTTTTAAGGTAGATTTATTGCAATTATATTACCCTTCAAGGTGTCCCCCTTAGGAGTTATAGGATTTTTTCCAACGTGGTATACTCTAGCCGCTTTCCACCTAGGCTACTTATTTGTACCTTATTGCCTTAAGGTCAATTGCAATAAATGCCTATTTTAGGTTTTGGTCTTCCCCTTTAGAGATATTAGTCTCTTCGTTTTCATTAATTTCCATTTTTCTGAATCTTGATGTTCTATTTAAAGTGCCCGTATATACATATATATATAAATATAAAATGGTAGGTAATAGCACTCTAAGGACTTCAAAAAGTAAATGGTGAAAAAAACTTACCGTATATACTCGAGTATAAGCCGAGTTTTTCAGCACATTTTTTGTGCTGAAAAACCCCAACTCGGCTTATACTCGAGTCACTGTTTGTATTATGGCAATTTACATTAATTTACATTGCCATAATACAGACTGGGGGCTGGCAGAGCTGTTACTTACCTCTCCTGCAGCTCCTGCCAGCTCTCTCCTCCTCCGCGCCGGTCCGGTCAGCACCTCGGTCAGCTCCCAGTGTAAGTCTCGCGAGAGCCGCGGGGTCATAGTGCGGCTCTCGCGAGACTTACAGTGTGAGCTGGGAGAAGAGCTGCACGGACCGGCGCGGAGGAGGAGGGAGCTGACAGGAGCTGCAGGAAGGTAAGTAACAGCTCTGCCAGCCCCCCTCCTCCCCCCACTGAACTGCCAATGCCACTGGACCACCAGGGAAGGAGAGCCCCCCTCCCTGCCATGTATCAAGCAGGGAGGGGGGACAACAAAATAAATAAATTAATAATATATTAATAATAATAATAAAAAAAAAAATAATATAACAAAAAAAAATTAAAATATTAATTAATAATATATAAATAATAATAATAAAATAAAAATAAAAAAAATAATATAACAAAAAAAATTTAAATAATATTTTTTTTTATTTTTTTTTTATAAAAATGCCCACCCTCCCACCAAGGCTCTGCCACACACACACACACTTCATCACACACACACACACTGCACTCATACACACACTGCATTCATGCACACACACTGCGCACTCATACACACACTGCATTCATACACACACACTGCGCACTCATACACACACTGCATTCATACACACACACTGCGCACTCATACACACACTGCATTTATGCACACACGCTGCATCACACACACTGCACTCATATACACACACTGCACTCATATACACACACTGCACTCATACACACCCTGCATTTATGCACACACTGCACTCATACACACACTGCATTCATACACACACACACTGCGCACTCATACAGACACTGCACTCATACAGACACTGCACTCATACAGACACTGCACTCATACAGACACTGCACTCATACAGACACTGCACTCATACACACACTGCACTCATACACACACTGCATTCATACACACACTGCACTCATACACACACACTGCACTCATACACACACACTGCACTCATACACACACACTGCATTCATACACACACTGCATTCATACACACACACTGCATTCATCATATACACACACTGTAAATAAATATTCAATTAATATAATTTTTTAGGATCTAATTTTATTTAGAAATTTACCAGTAGCTGCTGCATTTCCCACCCTAGTCTTATACTCGAGTCAATACGTTTTCCCAGTTTTTTGGGGTAAAATTAGGGGCCTCGGCTTATATTCGGGTCGGCTTATACTCGAGTATATACGGTAGCTTTTATTCAGCAGCTGCCACACAGAATCGACGTTTCAGTTCTTAATACAGAACTTTCATCAGGATAAGGTGCAATACACAAACCAACATTAATATAAAAAACAAATAAGTACATAGTATACAAAACAGGTGAGGCTTACCCCAATCCCTGTGTGGTCCCCATGGTGATCGCCCAAAAACGCGGGTAAACTTAACCCCTAGAGATGTATTCAGCAGCTGGGGTGTGCTGCTGTGTAACCTCAGGGCGCTGGCAATGGCTGGAGCCGACGGCTGTCTGTGTTACCATGTCGTTATGGTAACCAAACCGCTCGTGTGGGGGTGGGTGGGACGCAGCACCAGGTGGGCGTGGCTATGGTCCGATCAGTTACAATGTATTTAGTGCACGAAGGGCGGGCAGGTATCTGTTATGGGGGAGGGATCCTCTCTCTACATACTGTGATGCCTTACTGTCCAAAGGATAAACGGCATAAGGATAATCTGCCAACAGGGGCAGAGAGCACAGACATAAAGGACACTACATTGTATCATCCATGACAAGAATGTGGCAAAGGAGTAGGTCTAAAATAAGGCTATTGTATGACCATAAAGGGCTGGAAAAGTGACATGTATAGAATGCCTCTAAGTTAGCTTGCGGATAGCAGGGTCTGAGGCTGGATGTAGGGTGGGATTGGGGCTGTATTACAGATGCTGACTCAATGGATATAGTATAGCAGGAGCTAGATATCATAATGTCTGGGAGTGAACAGTAAGCCCTTAATTAAATACAAAGGGCACGCTATCTATATTAAGCTGGGTTTATTATCCCCAGGATAGCTGTGTAATATGTCAAAATGTATTGCCAACCTTTGTGGCATAATCATACATGGATAGTGTTATATCCATGGTTAGTACTTCAACCATGGACAGAGCACTATCTGGAACCCATAGATGTATTGAATAGTTACACATAGTAATCCACTGTCATAAAAAGAGTGATAGTGGTTCTAGAGTCCCTACAGGGACGTGTGTCTAAGAGGACCATTGTCATCTATATATGCAAGGGATACATGTGATGTCCTAAATGTTGTGATCGGTGCTGTCCAAGGGTAGTGTGTCAAACCTTGGTGTGCCCATCAGTCCACAGTACAATACGCATAAATATAGAAACATACAGGCTAGAAGACAAAACTAATATGCAGAGGTGGCTCATTCTTTGAGTCCAATATATATAAAAAATATTGAAGCATTAAAGTGAAGGGATGTTTTTTTTGGTTCAGTCCTGGAGATATATCATAAGAATATACCTAGAGTATATTTTTCATTTAGTCCTCTGGGTTGCACAGTGTCCAGTGTTCGAATCCAATAGAGCTCTCTTTGTAATAGGAGCTTCTTACGGTCGCCACCCCTTAGGGGTGGTGGGATGTGATCAATGGCCAGAAACTTCATTGCTGGTAAGGGGTGATTTTTCTCCAGAAAGTGTTTTGCCACCGGCTGTTCTGACCCATTGTCTCTATAGGCTGTACGTATACTTGAACGGTGGTTGCGAATTCTCTCTCGTAGTGGTAGATCAGTTTTCCCCACATACATCAAACCGCAAGGGCACCCCAATTTGTATACCACAAAGTCACTTGTGCAAGTAAGTCTATGTTTTATGGGGTATTTTTTTCCAGTGTGTGGATGTACAAATGATTTACTGGGGATCATGTGGCTGCATGTCACGCAGCCCAAACATCTGTGACACCCCAGGTTCTGGTAGGTAGTAGGTTTGCTATAACAATGTGTGGGGTCAGTTTTGACCAGTAGGTCCCTCAAATTGCTGCCCCTACGGTAACACATCATTGGGCGCTGTTTAAATTGAGGTGGTAAACTGGTATCATTCTGTAGAATTCGCCAATTACGGTCCACTGATTGTTTAATCTCGTCAGATATGGTGGTATATGTTATTGGGAATATCAATCTTTCAGTTGGTACTGTTGTTACTGTATTCTGTGTCGGTGTTTCATAGCATCTGTCCAATGCCTTAGATAGATCCACGGGCTTGTAACCCCGTGCAAGAAATTTTTCCCACATATCTTGTAGTTGGAGTTGGGTATTTGCCACATTGGAGTTATTACGTATTACTCTCATAAATTGTGACTGTGGAAGTGACTTAATGAGATGTTTCGGATGGTAACTTTCAGCATGCAGGAGAGTGTTCCTGTCCGTTGGTTTGTTAAATAGAGTATAGGCTATTGTGCCCTCTTCTTTATACAAACGAACATCCAAGAAGTCAATCTGCTTGTCATTGGTTGTCATTGTGAGGCGGACTGGTGTATCCAGATTGTTGATGGTATTCAACATTTGATTTGGTGTTGGTCCCCCATTTTTCCAAATGATGATAATGTCGTCGATGAATCGGCGGTAAAGCAGTATGTTATCAATGAAGGGTGTAAGTATATGTTCTTTTTCAAATACATACATATAGCTATTAGCGTACATTGGCGCCATAGCCGCCCCCATCGAGGTTCCTGCGATTTGTTTGTACCAGGTATGCTCAAATCTAAAATAATTAAGACTGAGTACAAGGTGTAATAATTCTAGTACATACTCGACAGGTGGTCCCGTGTATGATGATGAAGATGTCAGGATAGTCCGCATAGCATTGATGCCCATGTCATGTGGGATAATAGTATACAAGCTTTTAACGTCACACGTTATAAAAGTAAACTCAGATTCTTGTCCAGTAAACTGTTGTAATAATTTAAGACGACTTGGGGTGTCTTTGATACAAGTGGGCAACTCCTCAACGGGTTTCTTGAACAGGTAGTCTAGCCATTTGGCTATTGGTTCGAGGGCACCTCCTATTGCTGAAACAATGGGTCTTCCTGGTGGTGATATGGGATCTTTATGTATCTTAGGTAATGTGTATATTACTGGTGTTCTCGGATTTTTTTGTAGTAAAAACATCAAAAAGCTCCTGTGTGATGTAGGTTGTCTCCAGTCCTCTTTGGAGGGTGTGTTGGATAGTTTGCATTATAGTTAAAGTGGGGTCTGCAGTAAGTCTTGAGTACGTAGTCAGATCTCCCAATTGTGTGAGAATCTCCTGTCTGTAATCCGTATAGTTCAGAAGCACTATACCCCCACCTTTGTCAGCTGGTCGAATGACTTATTACACAGCTTCCCTGGGAATAATAAACCCAGCGTGCCCTTTGTATCTATTCAAGGGCTTATTGTTCACTCCTTGTCTATTTATTCATTCAATATCAGACATTATGACATCTAGCTCTTGCTATGCTATACTACATACATGTAGTCAGCATCTGTAATACAGCCCTAATCCCACCCTACATCCAGCCTCAGACCCTGCTATCCGCAAGCTAACCTAGAGGCATTCTATACATGTCACTTTTCCAGCCCTTTATGGTCATACAATAGCCTTATTTTAGACCTACTCCTTTGCCACATTCTTGTCATGGATGATACAATGTAGTGTCCTTTATGTCTGTGCTCTCTGCCCCTGTTGGCAGATTATCCTTATGCCGTTTATCCTTTGGACAGTAAGGCATCACAGTATGTAGAGAGAGGATCCCTCCCCCATAACAGATACCTGCCCGCCCTTCGTGCACTGAATACATTGTAACTGACCGGACCATAGCCACGCCCACCTGGTGCTGCGTCCCACCCACCCCCACACGAGCGGTTTGGTTACCATAACGACATGGTAACACAGACAGCCGTCGGCTCCAGCCATTGCCAGCGCCCTGAGGTTACACAGCAGCACACCCCAGCTGCTGAATACATCTCCAGGGGTTAAGTTTACCCGCGTTTTTGGGCGATCACCATGGGGACCACACAGGGATTGGGGTAAGCCTCACCTGTTTTGTATACTATGTACTTATTTGTTTTTTATATTAATGTTGGTTTGTGTAATGCACCTTATCCTCATGAAAGTTTTGTATTAAGAACTGAAACGTCGATTATGTGTGGCAGCTGCTGAATAAAAGCTAAGTTTTTTTCACCATTTACTTTTTGAAGTCCTTAGAGTGCTATTACCTACCATTTTATTTTTATGTTATTTGCTTTATTAGCACCAGTCATTAACCTATCTTTACAGGAGTGCAAGTATTTGAATATTTTATATATATATATATATATAATTTTTTTTTTTTTTTTAGTATTACAGTAATAAAAGTATTTCATTTTTTTGTCTGGTGGCACTACCTTGGGACCATATCAAGTAATTCAATTATAGATTTATGGTTTATTTTGTTTTTTTATTAATATTCAGTGCTGATTCTGTAGTCATCATATGTATAGATTATTCCTTATTCAATATTTAAAACCAGCTTAGAGCCTCATTTCTTTGAGACCCTATTACACTTTCTAAGTGTTTTTTTCTTTATACATTTTCCTTGGGTTCAAGCCCTTTGGGTGGAACTGGAACCACCTCTCTGACCTATGTGAGTTCCACTCACACAATCTTGGTGTGGTGTGGATACACACATTCAACTTTTCATTATATAACATTATAAACATGCATAAAGTAGAAATAAAAAGATAAATGTACGTACATTTATTTTTTTTAAAACACCCTCCTTTCTAAAAAATATTCTGCACTTGCGCGAAAACTGGTGGGTGGTAAGGAAATTTTTCCATAAAGAAAGATGCATTAGTGGGAGGTAGAAAAAGGTTGATTACCACTGGCTCTAGCTGGTCGGGAAGTTTTGTCTCCCGAACATAGGCAGCGGTACATGGTCGTCAAACGTCTGAAGCTATTTTCGCCCACGTGAGTCCATGAACCCAGGCAAAGATTGTACCCCTGCCCATCAATACTTGGACCCATTCTCTTTAATATTTTTATTAGTAATATTGCAGAAGGTCTTGATCGTAAGGTATGTCTTTTTGCTGGTGATACTAAGATATGTAACAGGGTTGATGTTCCAGGAAAAATAAGCCAAATGGAAAATTATTTAAGTAAAACTAGAAAAATGGTCAGAGCTGTGGCAGCTGAAATGTAATGTGGATAAGTGCAAGATAATACATCTTGGACATAAAAACCCAAGGACAGATTACAGAATATTTGATAGAGTCCTAACCTCAACATCTGAGGAAAGGGATTTAGGGGTAATTATTTCAGATGACTTAAAGCGGCACTGTCATGCCGAACTTATCTTTCCCCAATCGCTTCCTCTCTCAGGACCTGTTCTTCATTTCTTCCTATTTAATCTAGTTTTCTTTAACCCCTTAAGGACCAAACTTCAAGAATAAAAGGGAATCTTGACATGTCACACGTCATGTGTCCTTAAGGGGTTAAAATATAAGACAAAGTAGGGACTATTTTGTCTTAGGTATTTTTCCTACGCATGCCCAGCTTTGACCCAGGGGTGAGGTAAGTTCGCTCCATTTCCTGTGGTCAAAGCAGTTTTCACACAATTCTCACCTCTCCTCCTGCTGCTTCATTCGCCATTCGAACACCAGCGCAACTACCTAATTTCATCCTCACAGAATGAGAACAGTTTGTCCATTCGTGTTAGGTACTCTTTGTTTGGTTCGAAATTTCATTTGAATAAATGAAATTCCGATCCTATTCGGGCCACGAGTAGACAGCTCCCTAATTCCCACGGTATTAGGGAGCTATCTACTAAAAGGCTGAAATACCTAAATTGGTCATTCAGCCAACATTACTAATGCCAAGTAAAGATTACTGGGCTGGACAAGCTTAGAAAAAAAACACAAGACAAAACAGTCCCTACTTTGTCTTATATTCTAGAGAAAACTAGAGAGGAAGAGAAGAGGATGCAATTTGGTAAGTTCTGCGTGACAGTGCCGTTTTAAAGGTAGGCAGACAATGTAATAGAGCAGCAGGAAATGCTAGCAGAATGCTTGGTTGTATAGGGAGAGGTATTAGCAGTAGAAAGAGGGAAGTGCTCATGCCATTGTACAGAACACTGGTGAGACCTCACTTGGAGTATTGTACGCAGTCAGGGCCGGCCTTAGGCCATTAGGCACCCTGTGCCCTTCCTGTATACAGGCACAGTCAGACACGCTCAGTTACAGGCAGACAGTCATACACGCTCAGTTACAGGCAGAAAGTCACAGAGGCAAACACACAGTTAAAGAAACAGTCACACACACAGTTACAAGCAGTCACACATACTCCATTACAAGCAAACAGTTATACACACTCTGTTACAGGCGTGCAGACACTCACGCACGCTGATAGGCACACACACACTCAGTTAAAGGCAGATAATCACACATACAGGCACACACAAAGGCACAGTTACAGTCACACACACACAGGCAGAAAGTCACACACAGGCAGGCAGTCACACAGACAGTAACACAGGCAGACAGTGAGTCACACAGACAGTAACACACAGGCAGATAGTCAGTCACACAGACGGAAAGTAACACACACAGGCAGACAGACAGTAACACACACAGGCAGGCAGTCTCACAGACATGCAGCCACACACACAGGCAGGCAGACAGTCACACAGACAGACAGTAACGCACACAGGCAGACAGTCAGACAGACCGTGACGCACACAGGCAGACAGTAACACAGACAGTAACACACACAGGCAGACAGTAACACAGGCAGGCAGACAGTCACACAGACAGACAGTAACACACACAGGCAGGCAGTCACACACACAGGCAGTCACACAGACACTTACCTCTTTCCATTATGGCTGGAAGGGAGAGTGGAAGCAGTTGGTTGTTGGGGAAGCAGGGACTCCTTCCTTCTTCCTTATTCCTGTGCAGCAGTTACCAGGGGCTTCGGGTAGTTATTAGCCCCGCCTCCGCCCCTGCTGCCTCGATATTTTTTAGACCCGGGTGAAGAATTATGAAATCCAGGTACCTGTTTTAGCTCCCCTGCACTCCTGTCACCCGGCCATGTGCAAGCTGTGTCGGCCATATGGCGTGCCCTGGTCCATGGCGCCCTGTGCGGCCCACAGCTCGCACACCCCTAACGCCGGCCCTGTACGCTGTACTGGATACCGTATTTCCAGAAGGATATTGATACTTTATAGAGAGTTCAGAGAATGGCTACTAAACTGGTTCATGGATTGCAGGATAAAACTTACCAGGAAAGGTTAAAGGATCTTAATATGTATAGCTTGGAGGAAAGATAAGAAAGGGTGGATATGTTAGAAACATTTAAATATATAAAGGGAATCAACACAGTAAAGGAGGAAACTATATTTAAAAGAAGAAAAACTACCACAACAATAGGACATAGTTTTAAATTAGAGGGGCAAAGGTTTAAAAATAATATCAGGAAGTATTACTTCACTGAGAGGGTAGTGGATGCTGTAGCAGTTACCCCAGGTAGCAGAGGGATTTCCACCGCTGGAGGGTGTCCGTTTCCCGATCAGTGAGGAGGATTCTCAGTGATCCAAGTGAAGAAGCTCTTACAAGAGCTAGTGTGATAGCCGTATAGCGGTTACCCCCAATAAGAGACAAGACTCTAGATTGAGGGTGAAGAAGAACGGAAGGTTTAATGGCATATACTCTCCTTTTATGCAGTGCTCCCATGCAAGGGAGACACCCACAGACAATTATACATTGACCAATGAAACAATGGTTACATCCCACATATTCCCTTCCCTCTGCTTGGGAGATAATTGAGTTATTTACTGTATCTACTCAATTATCTCCAAGCTGTAAAATCATCATTTTTATACATTTTTATAACTTCACGATTTTAAGGGGTTCAGGAGATAGTAAAAAGATCTTTAGATCGACCGCACGCCTGTTTGCATGCCCAAAACAGTTCCACAGATTCAGGCTGTGTGGTCGGTCTATCTTTCCATTCGAATAAAGTTCAAATTGCACGAATGGATCGGTTCGTGCTTACTCTATTTAGATGCGGCTTGTTCGTGAGTTTATTTTGGAGAAAGAGCGCTCTGTTCGTATGAATTTAGCCGAACGCACGGAGGATGGAAGATTCAGCGGTGTTCGTGGAAAAGAGTAGCCGAAAATAGTTCCACACGTTCGACTAAACAAAATAGCCGCCACCACGTGTTCGTGCAGACGAACGCCGACCACCGTGTATAGCAATAAAACTGATGGAGTGTTTGCGGTTTTCAAGGTTATTTAAGTCAGGGGGGTAAATGAGAGCCACACTTCTGTACTGGGTCTTCAGGTGTTCGGTGAAAGATTTGTGATTCGAACGGCCTTTACTCTAGCATCCATTACAGTCAATTTAAACTAAAGTTTTTAAACGAATTGTTTGCACAATATTACAGATCCAACGAAAAGAAAAACAGGGGGATCTGTTACAGATGCATGGAATAGCCTTCCAGCTGAAGTGGTAGAAGTTGACACAGTGAAGTAGTTTAAGCATGCGTGGGATAGGCATATGGCTATCCTAGCTAGAAGATAAGGCCAGGGACTAATGAAAGTGTTTAGAAAATTGGGCAGACTAGATGGGACGAATGGTTCTTATCTGCCGTCACATTCTATGTTTCTATGAAGTCATCTTGTATTGTATCTCTGTTATGTGATTTATTCAATGGGTTTAACAAATTTTAGTGTTCACTTTAAACAGGAGTAAGATTGCTCTTCTCACCTAGATATGGTCCTAACATGATGCCACTTGTGTATTGATAGAAAGCAGCATCTGTTTTTCCTGTGCCTGTACGTTCCCATGAGAAAGTTAAAGATAGATCGCTGGTCGGGAGGCCATGAAGGTGGGAAGCAATTTATTGACAGACCTTTGGTGCAGTGGCTGTTGAAGTAGGGAGCAGCATATAGACAGACCGTTGGCATGGTGGCTGTAGAGGTGAGGAGAAGCCTATTGACAGTGGCCGTAGAGGTAGGGAGCAGCATATAGACAGAAAGTTGGTTCGGTGGCCGTAGAGGTGGGAAGCTGCCTATTAACAGACCTTTGGTGCAGTGGCTGTAGAAGTAGGGAGCAGCAAATAGACAGACCGTTTGTACGGTGGCCGTAGAGGTAGGAAGCAGCATTTTGAAGGACCGTTGGTACAGTGGTTGTTGAGGATTGGGAGCAGAATATTGACAGACCACTCATACAGTGGCTGTAGAGGTGGAAGCAACATATTGACAGAGCGCTCATACAGTGGTTGTAGTTCCAGGCGTGGGGCAGATTAGTCTGGGTATCCAAAAAAGTATTCCTAGACCTCTGGGGAGGGAAGCGCTCTCAAGTGCCAGGTATCCTCCGATTACTTTTTGTCTCCCTGACCGCTCCTCTATTTGGAGGATGGGGGACCGAGCGATACCCACTTAAAGATTGACCAGACCTCAGCACAGTCCCGATCAAGCACTGAATGTGTAGAAGGTGATCCCCAAAGGTCCTCAAGTCCAGCAGGTGGCACAGTAATCATCCGCGGCCCCCATACCTTCCCCACAGTGGCAATAACCTTGTTTAGCATCTTGTGGGACTAGACCATAGCCTGTGGGCAGGGGGCTGGCATTAAAGGCTCTTCAAAAGTCCCTGGCATGGGAGCTTCCATCACAAAGATCCTGCCTTGTATCTGTCTCGTACCTAGAGACCCTGTTCCTGTCTTATGAATAGGAAGCTAGCCTCCTCTATATGTCTCTTCCTCATAGATTAGGAACGTTTTTCTCTATTTCACTGTACCGTGCTTAGAGAGTCTGACTCTGTGTTTTTCTCTCTGCTTATGTATCTCTCATTATGAAGGAACTATTCTCTGTAGCTATCTCTCAAATGGGGAACCTGTCTGTGTATTTCACTGTCTTAAATGGCGAACCTGTCTCTGTATATCACTGTCTGACATGTGGAATCTGTCTCTGTATATCACTGTCTGACATGGGGAACCTGTCCTTGTATATCTCTGTCTGACATGGGGAACCTGTCTCTATATATCACTGTCTGACACGTGGAACCTGTCTCTGTACATCACTATTTGATATGGGGAACCTATCTCTGTATATCATTGTCTCACATGAGGAACCTGTCTCTGAATATCATTGTCTCACATGAGGAACCTGTCTCTGAATATCACTGTCTCACATGAGGAATCTGTCCCTGTATATTACTGTCTGACATGGGGAACCTGTCTCTGAATATCACTGTCTCACATGAGGAATCTGTCCCTGTATATTACTGTCTGACATGGGGAACCCATCTCTGTATATCACTGTCTGACATGAGGAACCTGTCTCTGAATATCACTGTCTCACACATGAGGAATCTGTCCCTGTATATTATTGTCTGACGTGGGGAACCTGTCTCTGTATATTACTGTCTGACATGAGGGACTTGTCTGTGTATATCACTGTCTCACATGAGGAATCTGTCCCTGTATATCACTGTCTGACATGGGGAACCTGTCCTTGTATATCTCTGTCTGACATGGTGAACCTGTCTCTGTATATCACTGTCTGACACGTGGAACCTGTCTCTGTACATCACTATTTGACATGGGGAACCCATCTCTGTATATCACTGTCTCACATGAGGAACCTATCTCTGTATATCACTGTCTCACATGAGGAACCTGTCTCTGAATATCACTGTCTCACACATGAGGAATCTGTCTCTGTATATCACTGTCTGACATGAGGAATCTGTCTCTGTATGTCACGGTTTGACATGAGGAACCTGTCTCTTTATATCACTGTCTGACATGAGGAATCTGTCTCTGTATGTCACTGTCTGACATGTGGAACCTGTCTTTGTATGTCACTGTCTTTGTTGGGGTACCTATCTGTTTTTTTATCACTATCTTGCATGGGGAGTCTGTCTCTTTCTTTTTTAAATCAATGTCTCTATTGGGGAAGCTGTCAACTGTCTCAACGAGGTAATCTGTCTCTTTTGTTTGTTCTTGGTAGCTCCATCTCTCCTTGTCTGCAGCTTCTTTTTTCCTTCTATTTTTTTTTTACTTTCTCACATCTCCAGTGATGGAATGATTTGATCAATTTTTCCTGTTTAGGGTTTGCACTATGTATCATTAAAGTTACCACGGAACATGGATGTGAAGAGAATAGAGGGAACCGTGCTAAGCGGCACGCTCTCTGTGCACCCTGTCCGAGACGCCGCAATCATGTACAGGCTGCAGCGTAAACTCAGTGAGATTCTCCTCCGTAGAACATATCGCCAGATCCGGCATTTACAGGTAACAAAAAGGAGTGATTCGGGAGCACTGCCGTCAGTCTCTCGTTTATTTCTCTCTGTTCATCATCTTTTTTTATATCAAATTCATTCTTCTTTTACTCATTGTTTGAATTTCCTTTATTGACAGCCCCATTCTTCTCAGAGAATTGATTTGGGATGCTCTGTTTCAGACACGTTTTATTACCTTATTCCCATACACGGTGCACAAAAACCTGATGTATTAAGCAATCAGAGAGCTGCACATTCTCTATAAGTCCCTTCTCGTTTTTTGCTGCCTTTTACCTCCTAATAAAGCATTGCCTTTTATTGTGCAGTTTTCGTTTTATTTTGTCATTTCTCTTCATAGCCATTGTCTTATTGACTTGTTTATTTAATCAGTTTAAATTACTTATAACTTTATTTTTTTAGTTCTTCATTTATTATCTGATGACTTTAATTGTTTATGTTAACTTCGTTATTATAATTTGGCATTTCAGATATTTCACTGTTTAGTTTACATGTCAAGTTCCAACTCCAGTTTTTCTCCCTCTGATTGTCTTAGAATTCTTCATTTGTTTAAGGTTTTTATTGTTGTCTTTGTTGCCCCAATGTTTTGGCAACAGTTTGTTTTTGCAATTTTTATTTTATTGGGCAGCTGATAATAAAATTATACGATACCTAATGTAGAAATCACACAAGTCAAGGTACAGTCTTAGCTCTCGTTTTCAACATGTAAAGGCATGTAGATCTCTGATCCACTAGTAAGTAGTGAAAGCTAAGGGGGTATTCTCTGGATGAACAGTAAACATGGCCAATTTAGCCTGGTAAATAAGGTATAACCGGTTACATAGCCATGTATCCAAAAATCTGCTAAATCTTGCAGATTTCAATACCTAAAGAGCTCAATTATGGTAAAACTGGTGCTTTAAAATTCCCAATGGACTTAGTAATGAAGTCTGAGGCAAAACACAGCTATATTCACTAAAGAGTGAGACAGGCTATGTATGAACTGATAGCAGCCTTATATTGGGGACTTCCAGCCATCCGTTGGGACGTTGTAGGATGAGTTCAGTCCCCATAGGCCAGGATGACACTCTTTGATTTACTGGAGACAGACCTGCTAGCAGTACACTTAGGGACAATTGAAAATGTATGGAACTTTTAAAAAAAAATATATATATATTTTGAATGCATTCTCTATATAGGATCAAATGTTGACAACCATAATCCCTTTATGGGTCACAAGCAAGAAAGAGGCGGAATGCTCACCAGGTAGGACTTATGTAGACTGTGCTCTGATTAGTTACAACGTTCTGTCAATCAGGTGTATGTGCCCAGTATTGGATCGTTTTTGTCTATCTTTTTCTTTGCTGCCAAATAAATAATATGTGCTTCCTGTCTAAAATTAAATGTCTCCTTTCTGTCACTATGTTAAGAAAACTTACAATTTTAGTACAAAATAGTCAAGCTGGAAAACTAGCTGAGAATTTTACCAACGTGACACTTTTAGCTGTAAATTGTCCACTATTTTCTTAATATCTGCCTCACCAAATATGCCCTTTTTTTCCCTTTCTTAAACTGTATTCTTATTTGCTGTATTTCGTTGCAGAATGAAATCCTGAACCTTTCATCTTTGACCCCAGAACCAGAAGCCAGTGTTTCTTGGCCAGTTGGTGTCAGCCCCCCTTTCAGTCCCACATCACGCTTTGACTTGCTAACTTGGGAGTATTTCACAGAAACACATTCTTTCTCCTGCCCCGATGGGAGCCCCAAGTGTCCATTACAGGGAGTATGGCTGAGGGAAGTACAGCAGGTCCTTGAGGAGGCTTTAGAGCAGCTAAATCTTCGTTATCAGCCTTGGCTACACTTCCGGCTGCAGCGATTACTTAATGGATACAGACGATTTGACCCTACACGTGGCATGGAATACACTCTTGACCTCTTATTGGAGGCTGTCACAGAGAATGGACATATAGGGGCACTGACCAAACGGTTCAGTCTTCTGCGACCTTTGAGCCACGTGGAAATACTTCCCATGCCATATGTGACTGAAGCCACACGTGTACAGTTAGTGCTACCCTTGATGGCTACAGATGCTGGACATGTTGCTGGATTTCTAGATGCTTTTGCTACCAACTTGCTTGACCCACAGGAGAATGTGGCTCTCACTGTGCTGCTGGTGTATGACGTGCACTTTACAGGACAGGATAAGGATGTCCTTGAAGAGATTAATGGTATGATATCAGAGTTGGAGAAGAGGTATTCATTCCTGCGGGTGGAAATCATGAGTGTCAACACTGAAATGCCTTCCCAGGTTCAACTCATGGATGTAGCTTCCAAGAAGCACCCTGTGGACACTCTCTTTTTCCTTGTTGGTGTTTGGAGTGATGTAACTAGTGATGCTCTCAATCGATGCCGAATGAATGCCATTAGTGCCTGGCAAGTTTTCTCTCCTGTGCACTTTCAGGAATACAGTCCAGATGTGTTACGTCAAAGCGTTCATGCTCAGTCTTCTGCAGACCTTCTAAGGGATGGACATTTTGACCGTCTTTCTTCCTCAGAGTTCTGCTTCTATAATTCAGACTTCATGATGGCACATGGGAAGATGGTTCTAGAGATGGGGGACCAAGAAGAAGAAGATGGAGAGGGAGGGGATATGGAAATATTGGATTTGTTCCTCCGACACTCAGAGCTACATGTTTTTCGAGCTCTAGAGCCAGCACTGGTCCAAAGATTCTCAGTACGACAGTGTGGTGCACATCTGTCTGGAGATGGATATCATCGCTGTGTAATCAGCAACCTGGAAGCTCTGGGTTCCCGAATACACCTTGCTATGGCTCTGTACGAACAGGACCAGACCAACAGTACCTAGAAGGTTACGAAAAATGTAGATATATTCTGTTACATATCCTGAAGGCTGTTCACTAATGCAAATAAATTAGGACTGACCATTCTCTGTAAAGTTATTGTCACTGCATGGCAGTGTAGGCTTGTGTGTTTTTTTTTCGCTGGAAAAAGAAACAGTGGTGTATGAATCACGTACCTAACATAATATCAGCCTACTGTCCTAGTACCTAATAGCCAGCCTCTTTCCTGATCTAACACAATGTCAGCCTCCCTTCCTATCCAATAAAATGTCATCCTCCCGTCCCAGCACCTTATATCCAGCACTATGTCAGTCTCCTACCACAGCACCTTATATCCAACACTATGTCAACATTCCCTTATGTCTAACACTATGTCAGCCTTCCCTTATATCCATCACTGTCAGCCTCCACATATTTCCAGCACTATATCAGCCTCCTACCCCAGCACCTTATATCCAACACTGTCAGCCTCACCTTATAGCCAGCACTATGTCAGCCTCCTACCCCAGCACCTTATATCCAACACTATATCAGCTTTCCCTTATGTCCAACACTATGTCAGCCTTCCCTTATATCCAACACTATGTCTGCCTCCCCTCCTTATATCCAGCACTATGTCAGCCTCCCCTTATATCAAGCACTATGTCAGCCTCCACTTATATCAAACACTGTCAGCCTCCCCTTATATCCAGCACTATGTCAGCCTTCCCTTATATCCAGCACTATGTCAGCCTTCCCTTATATCCAACACTATGTCAGCCTCCCCTCCTTATATCCAGCACTATGTCAGCCTTCCCTTATATCAAGCACTATGTCAGCCTCCCCTTATATCCAGCACTATGTCAGCCTCTCCTTATATCCAGCACTATGTCAGCCTTCCCTTATATCCAACACTATGTGAGCCTCCCCTTATATCCAGCACTATGTAAGTCTCCCCTTATATCCAGCACTGTCAGTTTCCCCTTAAATCCAGCACTATGTCAGCTTTCCCTTATATCCAGCAGCATGTCAGCCTTCCCTTATGTCCAACACTACGTCAGCTTTCCCTTATATCCAACACTATGTTAGCCCCCCCTTATATCAAGCACTATCTCAGCCTCCCCTTATATCCAGCACTATGTCAGCTTCCCCTTATATCAAGCACTATGTCAGCCTCCCCTTATATCAAGCACTATGTCAGCCTTCCCTTATATCCAGCACTATGTCAGCCTTCCCTTATGTCCAACACTGTCAGCTTCCCCTTATATCCAACACTACGTCAGCCTTCCCTTATATCCAGCACTATGTCAGCCTCCCCTTGTATCCAGCACTATGTCAGTCTCCCCTTATATCCAGCACTATGTCAGCCTCCCCTTATATCCAGCACTATGTCAGCCTCCCCTTATATCAAGCACTATGTCAGCCTTCCCTTATGTCCAACACTGTCAGCCTCCCCCTATATTAAGCACTATGTCAGCCTTCCCTTATATCCAACACTATGTCAGCCTTCCCTTATATCCAGCACTATGTCAGCCTCCCCTTATATCCAGCACTATGTCAGCCTCCCCTTATATCCAGCACTATGTCAGCCTCCCCTTATATCCAGCACTATGTCAGCCTCCCCTTATATCAAGCACTATGTCAGCCTTCCCTTATAGCCAGCACTATGTCAGCCTTCCCTTATATCCAGCACTATGTCAGCTTTCCCTTATGTCCAACACTGTCAGCTTCCCCTTATATTAATCACTATGTCAGCTTTCCCTTATATCCAACACTATGTCAGCCTCCCCTTATATCCAGCACCTTGTCAGCCTTCCCTTATATCCAGCACTATGTCAGCCTTCCCTTATATCCAGCACTAT
>OW240915.1:580575-665289 GCA_933207985.1 Pelobates cultripes
TAAGACTTGACCAACTCACACATTTTATGTATTTGAATCCTTGAATACTTTTGTAATCTCTTTGACAATAGTGAGGTGGTTTTGAATATGGATATTGGGAGTTGGGGGCATTTTTCCTACTTAGGTCAAACGCTCACGCTTTGGTATTCATTCACTAATCCTGTCGGTTTCTGTTGACCATATTCGAACACTAGGTCACACAATTGTATAATGAAATGTGTTGGTAAAGTGTGTCAGTGACAAGAAACAGGAGAAATGATAAAGTATTAGTCAGGTTAGAAATTCGCAGACTGATTGCTGCTGGAGCTAATAATATAACGATAATCAATTTGACTGCCCAGTTTATTGCCATCTGTGCTGTGAAAAATGTTGGCCCTATATAAATGCTAATAATAATCTGCTCTACTAGCAGAACTGAATATGGACATTATGTGACTATTTTGGTGGAATCTGGCCATTTCTTGTAAGAATGTTTACTAGGCAGAAAGTGGTTAAAACTAGAAAAATGATAAATGTTTTTGATCCTGGTCTTTTTCCAAACTTTTTATCTCTGGCTGCATTGTAAAAAAATTTTTTGTTGCTATTTTACGGCTACTCTTTTTGTTAACATTCCCAGTCGGGCGGGTGGGGGAGTAAAAAGTATATTTCCCGACCATGGCAACACTACTCTAGGGTGACCTCCAACCAGCAATCCTACTGGACAGGACTAAAATTCTATAGTCTATACTATTTTTGCTTTCAGATTTTCTTTTTTCTTTGATAGTGGTATTTATATTATATTTTATGACAGGTCCTGATATCTAGACCTTTTTTTTTTATTATTAATGTGGTAGGTTTTTTTTCATCATTTATTTTAAAACACTTATGTTAGGTTATGTTACATTGTGTGCAATAAAGATAAAACCATTTTTATTTTTATTCATTATATTAGGTACTGATTGCCACCTGTGGTTCCATAACAATAACCACCCTTTCCTTTTTTTCCACAAAGCATGATATCCCAGTAACACAGGAAATAAAACATATAAACATATATGAAGTCTGATTGCAAGAGCAATTACGCCACCCCGTGGCACAGATTGGTAATTGTGGTTATTGTGAATTGAATACATTTGCTGCCTATATATAATGATGCAAATATTTGGCAAGTTCTAAATGTAAAAAAAAAAAAAAGTGTAAAAAGAATGGGGGGGGGGAGTATATTTCAACTTGCTTATAGTCTTTGAGAAAGGGGTAAAGACAAAAACACAGAAGAGGTATAACAGAATGTCAGAGCGGAGGAGGGTCTGAGGGATAAGACAACTTGCAGGAACAAGCAGATGAAAAAATCATGGTCGCTCGCAGAGCAAAGGGAATAAGAAGGTGTGTATTTGTTAGTAAAGAAAAAATATAGTGAAGAGTGGAATTTTTGAGGGCTTTGTAGGTAGATGTTAGTAGTCTGAATTGGGTCTTGAAGGGTAGAAGAAGCCAATGTAATGATTGGCTAATAATAATAATGATAATTATTATCATTATTATTTAATGTCTTGCTGTGTAGCTCTGTCTGCTCACTGTACATCATGGCTAATTTTTATTTGGTGTGCATTGGAAGAGGGGTAGTCTTATACGGCGAGTATATCCCAAACTCTGTATTTTAACTGGAAAAGTTGGGGGTCGTCTTATACGCCGGAAAATACGGTATTAATGATATATTGAGTGCCGCAGGGTATATCTATTAAAGATATATTTAGGGTACACAATATATTAGGTGCCGCAGGGTGTGTGTATGTATATATATATATATATATATGTATATATATATATATATATATTTTAATGATATGTTAAGGGTACACAATATATTAAGTGCCGCAGGGTATATATATTAATGACATTAATGGTACACAATATATTAAGTGCTGCAGGGTATATATATTAATGATATATTAAGGGTACACAATATATTAAATGGCACAGGGTATATATATTAATGATATATTAAGGGTTCAAATGGAATGCGATGAGGAAAATGTGGGTAAAAAAAAAAAGCTTTATGGGTAAATATCTGCTTGGGGGAAAATAAGGGAAATCAACTATTGGTTGGGATATGTTATAAACCACCTAATGTTAATATTGACGAGGAACAACAGCTGTTTGAGCAAATTGAGAAAGCTGCAAATCTGGGTAACACTTTAATTATTGGAGATTTTAGTTACCCGGACATAAATTGGGACAGAGGGATTAGTAGCTCAGCAAAGTGAATTAGGTTTTTAAACTTGTTAAATTACACCTTCATGTCACAACTTGTACAAGCACCAACTAGAATGGACGCTTGTCTGGACCTGGTTTTAACAAACAACGTTGATCTTTTGACCAACATTCAAGTAGGTGAGCACTTGGGAAATAGTCCTTTGAAATGAACTCAAAAAAACAAAAGCACATGGGGTATACTAAAACATATAAAGTTTAAAAGGCCAATTTCAATAAGTTAAGGGAAGCTTTACAATATATTGACTGGCATAAACTCTTTAGTGAAAAGAACATTGAGGATAAATGGATCATCTTCCAACAAATATTACAAAGGTACATTTCTCAGTATGTACCATTGGGTAATAAATATAAAATAAACAAATTAAAACCAATGTGGCTTAGTAGAGAAGTAAAACAAGAGATTACAACTAAGACAGGGCATTTAAATCAGACAAATCAGATGCATCTTATAAAAGATATAAGGAGGCAAATAATGCGTGCAAAAAGGCGATTAGATTTGCTAAACTTCAAAATGAAATAATGATAGCTAAAGAGAGCAAAACCAACCCCAAAGCATTTTTTAAGTACATAAATTCTTTAAAAAAAATGAGTGTAGGTACACTAAAAACTGAAATGGGGGTGTTAGTTAATGAAGACCAGGAAAAGGCAGGAATTTTAGATAACTATTTTTCCTCCGTATATATTAAGGAAGAACCCATGGCAATAGATTTGCAAATGATTGCTGCTAAAAACTTGCAGAATAATTGTGATTGGTTAACTCAAGACAAGGTGCTGCAGCAACTAAAGAAAGTTAATATAAACAAAGCTCCAGGGCCTGACGGTATCCATCCACGAGTACGTAAGGAACTAAGTGTAGAAATAAGTGAACCTCTGTTTTTAATCTTTCAAGATTATTTTCTTTCAGGAAGTGTTCCGGAGGATTGGAGGAAGGCAGATGTGGTTCCTATATTCAAAAAGGGTTCAAAATCCTTGCCTGGAAATTATGGAGCTTAACTTCTGTGGCTGGTAAAATATCTGAAAGGTTATTAAGGGATAATATTCAAGAATTCCTTGAGAAGAACATGGTTATCAGCAAAAATCATCACGCTTTTATGAAGCACAAACTAATGTCAAACTAAATTGATTGCGTTCTACGAAGAAGTAAGTAGAAGTATAGATCAGGGTGTTGCAGTGAATGTGATCTATTTGGATTTTGCCAAGGCATTTGATACAGTTCCACACAATAGATTAGTGTTCAAACTCAAGGAAATCGGTCTAGATGAAAATGCTTGTTCTTGGGTAGAACATTGGCTTAAAAACAGAGTACAAAGAGTTGTCGTTAATGGAAAATTTTCAAGCTGGACAGAGGTGGCAAGTGGTGTCCCTCATCTTTCAGTGTTTGCAGATGACACAAAACTTTGTAAAATAATACAATGTGAGCAAGATATTACTTTGCTGCAGAGGGATTTAGATAGACTGAGGGACTGGGCACTCAAATGGCAGATGAAATTTAATGTTGAAAAATGCAACGTTATGCACTTCGGTGTAAAGAATACACAAGCAACGTATACCCTTAATGGAAGTGAATTAGGGATAACAACACACGAAAAGGACTTGGGAATTGTTATAGACAACAAACTATGCAACAATGTGCAATGTCAATCAGCAGTGGCCAAGGCCAGTAAGGTATTTTCATGCATGAAAAAGGGCATTCATTCTCGGGACGAGAATATCATTTTGCCTCTTTATAAATCACTGGTAAGACCACCTGTTCTAAAGAAGGATATTATGGCACTAGAAAAAGTGCAGAGGCGGGCTACAAAATTAATAAAAGGAATATCAGCCATGAAGAAAGGTTAACAAATTTAAACCTATTTAGTTTAGAAAAACGTTGCCCGAGAGGGGATATGGTAACATTATACAAAATATTTGGGGCCAATACAAACCATTGTGTGGAAATCTATTCACAAACCGGACTTTACATAGCACACGAGGCCATGCGATTAGACTGGAAGAAAGAAGATTTCGTCTAAGGCAAAGGAAAGGTTTTTTTTACTGTAAGAACAAGCAGGATGGGAAATTCTCTGCCTGAAGAAGTGGTTTTATCAGAGTCCAAACAGATGTTCAAACAGCAACTAGATGCATACTTGCAATAACAGAATATTCCAGGATATAATCTTTCAATGTAGGGTAATAACTGCTTGATCCAAGGATAAATCTGACTGCCATTCTGGGGTCAAGAAGGAATTTTTTTCCTAGCTTGTTGCAAAATTGTGCTTCAAACTGGGTTTTTTTGCCTTCTTTTGGATCGACAGCAAAAAACAAATGTGAGGAAGGCTGAACTTGATGGACGCAAGTCTCTTTTCAGCTATGTAACTATGTAAGGGTACACAATATATTAAATGCCGCAGGGTATATATATATTAATGACATATTAAGGGTACACAACATATGAAATGGCACAGGGTGTATATATTAATGATATATTAAGGATACACAATATATTAAGTGCCACAGGGTATATATATATTAATGATATATTAAGTGCTACAGGGTATATTTATTAATGATATATTAAGTGCCCCTAGAAATCTGTTGTCTATTACAATCCTTATCAATACAAAGATGGTGATAGGGATTGCACACTTAGTTTACTGAACTGTATAGATAATTTTCCCGAAGTGAACGCCATATCGGGTGATGGAATTAATTAGGCCTCCATTGTGTCTGAGTAAGCCCATTTAAAGGATCCTAAAAGAGAGGGGGATTTCGTTAAAAAATGGGTGATAGGTTCCAAATGGCATACATAATGATGATATAATGTGTAGCAAGCCTTACATATACACAGCTTTCAGAAGGCCCTCTTTTACAGGGATACTTTTAGTTACACCTAAATATAACACAACAAAGTGCTTTGATGTGTCAAGAACTCACTATACAGTGTGTCGTAAGGGAAAGGCTGATAAATGGCACCACACTACCACTGTTTCTGTAGGATGTTGATTACATTGTGTGCTGGGATAATATGTGATGTGTATATATCCTTAGATCAGGGTTATTGAATGTAAATTAGGAGCAGTTTTATTGGCCCAGCACATGCGTTCTCCAGGTAGTAAAGAAGCCATTGGCTACATAACAATGAGGGGCGGGTGACCTACTGCCCTCTCCCCCTGGCCCCCACCCCTGTGTGGCGGGTGGGGGCCCTAAATAAGATTGAGGGGCGGATGACCTACTGTCCTCCCTCCCTGGCCCCCAGCCCTGAGCGGTGGGTGGGGGCCCTAAATAAGAATGAGAGTGGGGGGGCTACTGTCCTGGGGATAGGGGGACGGGGGGAGGACAGTAGGTCCCCCCCCCTCATTGTTATTTAGGGCCCCCACCCACCGCTCAGGAGTGGGGGCCGGGGGGAGGACAGTAGGTCCCCCCCCCTTATTTTACTTTAGGGCCCACACCCGCCGTTCAGGGGTGGGGGCCAATAGGTTTTTGTTTTTTACAGTGAGCAGCCACTGGCTGCTCACTGTTTACTAGACACGCCCCTACTCGCGGTATAGCGAGTAGGGGTATAATTTACTAATTCTAAGTAATCTTTACTTAGTATTAGTAAATATGGCTGAAAGACCAATTTAGGTCTTTCAGTCTTTTGGTAGATCGCTCACATGCTGCACTGGCCAATCACAGCCATGCCATTAGTAGGCATGGCTGTGATGGCTTCTAAGGGCACACAAGTCAAACGCTTGTTGATTGGCTACCCTGCAGCCTTTCAAAAAGCACCATTAAATCGCCGAACTCCAACCCGAACATACAGTGAAATGTATGAATTCTGGTCCGGGGTCCAAAAACCGTAATGTTCGGGTTCGCTCAACTCTAAATGTTTCTTAGTAGAGAAGTAAAACAAGAGATTAAAAATGCGAAAAGGGCATTAAATCGGACAAATCAGATGCATCTTATAAAAGATTTAAGGAAGCTAATAATGCGTGCAAAAAGGCAATTAGATTTGCTAAACTTCAAAATGAAAAAAGGATAGCTAAAAAGAGCAAAACCAACCCCAAAGCATTCTTTAAGAAAATAAATTCTAAAAAAAAAAAAATTAAAGTGTAGGTACACTAAAAACTGAAATGGGGGTGTTAGTTAATCAAGACCAGGAAAAGGCAGGAATTTTAAATAACTATTTTTCCTCCGTATATATTAATGAAGAACCCATGGCAATAGATGTGCAAATGATTGCTGCTAAAAGCTTGCAGAATAATTGTAATTGGTTAACTCAAGACAAGGTGCTGCAGCAACTAAAGAAAGTTAATATAAACAAAGCTCCATCCACGTGTACTTAAGGAACTAAGTGCAGAAATAAGTGAACCTCTGTTTTTAATCTTTCAAGATTCTTTTCTTTCAGGAAGTATTATGGAGGATTGGAGGAAGGCAGATGTGGTTCCTATATTCAAAAAGGCTTCAAAATCCTTGCCTGGAAATTATAGACCTGTGAGCTTAACTTCTGTGTCTGGGAAAATATTTGAAAGGTTATTAAGGGATAATATTCAAGAATTCCTTGAGAAGAACATGGTTATTAGCAAAAATCATCACGGTTTTATGAAGCACAGGTCATGTCAAACTAACTTGATTGCGTTCTACGAAGAAGTAAGTAGAAGTATAGATCAGGGTGTTGCCGTGGATGTGATCTATTTGGATTTTGCCAAGGTATTTGATACAGTTCCGCACAATAGATTAGTGTTCAAACTCAAGGAAATCGGTCTAGATGAAAATGCTTGTTCTTGGGTAGAACATTGGCTTAGAAATAGAGTACAAAGAGTTGTCATTAATGGTAAATTTTCAAGCTGGACAGAGGTGGCAAGTGGTGTCCCTCATGGGTCTGTTCTGGGACCCATTCTATGTAACATGTTTATAAATGATCTTGAAAAAAACATTGAAAGTCATGTTTCAGTGTTTGCAGATGACACAAAACTCTGTAAAATAATGTAACTATATCTTCAATTTTATTTATTAGAATAAGTGACGTTTCCACCCCTGAAAGGGTCTTTGTCAATCTTGCGTCGTCTCACTTGTCCTAATAAATAAAATTGAAGATACTTGGAGTGCCTGGATCCTCTTTCTTCCACTGAGATCTACTCCCTGGGGCTGGCCCTTGGCCCAGTTTAGCACCCGCATTGTCACGTGATGTGGTTTTTCTTTTTGCAAAGAATGTAAAAAGCAACTTAGTAAGGAGTTTTATTAGACCGTAGAGGTACAAAAGTTATTTAATCAAAAGTTTTTTCTTTATCCTTGTAAAATGTGCTGACATGCAAAAAGACTGTGTTTAAAAAGTAAACTTACACATCTTTTATGTCTAATATATCTGGCAAAATAAAAATTGTTTTGACATGCCATACTTCTAATGTGTTGTATTTCCTCTGATGTCCCTGTGGCTTGCAGTATGTGGGTATGACAACAAGGAGTTTGAAATTCCGCATTCTGGAGAACATGGGAAATATCCAGAGGGGATACACCGAGCACAGCGTACCTGCACACTTTCTTTAGCATAAGGATTCTTCTTTGCTGAGTTTTATGGCTAGTGATAAAAAAGATATTAATTGGAGGGGTGAGGATAATTTTAAAGAATTGTGCAAAATTGACAGCAAATTGATTTTTCATTAGATGCTTATGTCCTAAGTGACTAAATTTGGATTTTGAGTTAGTTCATTTTTTTTCAATTAGTATATATATTTTTTTTTATAAATGGTCAACCTGAAATGACGCGGAACGTCTCTCCAGTTATGATGCGATGGAGAGGACTCAGGTGTAGAGATGTCGCGAACCGTCCGCGAACTTCTCGCAAATAGTTCGCCACGGTTCTCCGGTCAGCTGACACATCCCTGCCAATCTCCGGCAGACCCTCCCTCCCAGACCCTCCCACCTCCTGGACAGCATCCATGTTGAAGCTGCCTTCAACATGGATGCTGTCCAGGAAGTAGGAGGGTCTGGGAGGGAGGGTCTGCTGGAGATTGACCGGGATGTGTCAGCTGACCGAAGTTTGCCGCGAACGGTTCGTTGCGAACCGTTCGCGAGAAGTTCGCGGACGGTTCGCGACATCTCTACTCAGGTGTAGCGAGGACATTGATCAAGGAGGGATATTTAAGCAAGATTTTTTGAGTTCTGAGCAGCACTGATGAAGACTCCCTACAGAGTCAAAACTCGTTTGCTGTTTTGGGGACTTTATTCCATTTGGGCTTCTTGCGGTGACTTTATCTTTTTGAGATTTTACACTGCTTACTATTTGCATTTTAAGCCCTTGGATATATATTTTCCTTATTTTTTTACCTTCTCTTATAATTAAACTTATTATTTTTTGTGTCTAATTTATTATTACATTATGGAATATTGTCCTTTAATGTAATTTGGGTAGCGCATTAAGGACCTGCCGGCCTGGCAGAGATGGTATTGCCATTGTCAAAAGGGGTTAATCTGATTGTATGGAGGTCAAAAGGTTAAATTTTTTGAAGCTGGGACCCCCACAGAGGTCAGATGACAGAAGGGGTAGTTTGAATGACATAGGGATGTGAAAAGGATTTTACCATATGGATGTGAATTAATCAACCATTTGGCATGTACCTTGTAATTAATGAAGGGATTTTTTAAAATATGTTAATGATCATTAGCCTAGTGTTCAAGTATCATATCCAAAAGAAACATGAAACATATGTACCCCCCAGAATAATAATGAAGCCTCATTTTTATTATATTTAGAATGGGACAAACACCATCTGCTAAACAAGACCAAACAGGAGTGGCCTAACTTAACCACATGGGAAGGGATTGTGATGTCCGTCATATGGGGTCGCGAGTAAGGAGTGCAACTAATGTATAGAATGGGAGAATAATAAATTCATAGATGCAATTATTATTTCTGTGGCAGGTACATAAGAGAAGGTAGATTCAAATGTTTCGGAAGGCTCCAGATTCCGATTGTTCATAGGGGTAGTGCCAGCCCCACAAAATTGGCCAAACACCATTACATCTCAGAGCTAGGATTGTAAGGCTCTGAATAAGGTGCACATTATACTTATTGCACCTTTTTAACTTGATTTTATTAACAAACTGAACTTTGGTTCCCTTCTCTCCATTGTTTTTTCATTGAGAAATATCTTGCAGCGGATTGGAAGTGTGATGCTGCCCTAAAAGCATAGAAGCCCAATTATGGAGCCAGTATTTAAATAAAGGCTCCTTTAAATGTGAGGATATTTATTTTATCCTATCCTACATATACCATCAGCACTATATTGTATTTTTTATCTTTTATATGTACCACAAGTCAAAGATTGTAACAAGGTTACGTGGGGTAAGTTTACACAATTTTGCACATATATTTTAGCGCTTCACTTAAAGGTGTAGGTTTTATTTATACAACTTTACAGAGGGAAAATTGTGTTTAGAATCCTTAAAGCAGGACCCCTTAATCGTGGCCCAAGAGGCGGTTTTATCCCAGCTCCTCAGGTAGTTAATAATCATATTCCTGGAAACAGTCCTGGAGCTTGTGGGGTTATAGGGACTTTAAAAAAGATCATCATGTTGAATATTTTTAGGCTTGGTGGCTGACATTAACCCCTTAACGACGCTGGACGGAAATTTTCCGTCAAGGCAGACCTACCCTTAAGGACGCTTGACGGAAAATTTCCGTCAATTACTAAAGTTAACGCCAGATCGCCGCAATCGCGGCGATCGTGGGGTTAACACTGTTGCTGGGTACCTCGGCGTTTGAGGAAGCCCAGCAACAGCCAGTAGCGCTGTCCCAGCACATGTGATCGCTGTGACAGCCAGTCACAGCGATCACAGTGCTGCTGGGAATTCTGATCCTCCTCCCTCCACCTCTGTGTGTGTTTAGAAGTGGAGAGAGATGGATCGTTTGAAACTTTGTGTCCCTGACAGACACAAAGTGTTTAAAAGTTTAAAAAATTTTTTTACCTCCTTTACCTGTGAAAATTAACAAGGGTTTAACCCTGGCAGCAGTGATCACAATACTGATCACAGTACTTTACTGAGATCAGAGGTTTTTTTTTAACCCTCAGGGGTTAACTTTATTTTCTTTTTAACCCTCAGGGGTTAAATATATAAAAAAAAAAAATTTTTTACTATTATTTTCAGTTAATTAGTTAGCTGGGGTGGATTGAAGCTAGGGGGAATTGGGGAATCTAGCATTCGTGTAGCTAGGAAGCTGAAAAGTTTTAGAAAGTTATTAAAAGTTTGTAAAAGTTATTACGTTTATAAAAGTATAAAAAAAGTGAAAAAAAGAGAAAAAAAAAGTAGTTTATTTTAAGTCTAAGCATTTCTGCTTCGCTAGGTGTAAGCACGGTGATATGATTCCTGTTTTTAACCACAGGGGTTCATTTTTTAAAAAGTTTTTAGAAGTTTTAGAAAGTTTTTAAGAGTTTTAAAAAAGTTTAAAAAAGTATTTAAAAAAAGTATAAAAAAAAGTTAAAAAAACAAAACAAAAAAATAAGTTATTTAGTTAAAGATAATTTTAAGCTTTCACCATGCTTAGAAGGTTTAGTGCCGAGGAGGCATATAATACATTAGCATCCGACTCAGAGGCAAACGACACTGCCTCAGAGAGTGCAGAGGGTGACTATGTGCCAGACACAGATGAAGAAAGTGACGATACCCCTGGCACTGCTCCTGGCGCTGATATCTGCGTGCCCCCTAACAATTTTGTCCCCGACATCCCTCTGTTCACTGCGACTCCTGGTATTCAGGGAGACCTGACCAGCTATAACTCCCAGGATTTTATGGAGCTGTTCCTTGGGGATGATTTTTTAGGGTAGATAGCTACACAAACAAATATTTATGCAGCGCAGTATCTGGCACAAAATGCAACAAGTCACCTTGCCACAAAAGGGAGCTGGTACCCCACCAGTGTGCCAAAGTTAAAACAGTTCTGGGCACTAACCATGCTAATGGGAATTATAAAAAAGCCCAGCATCCGAATGTACTGGTCCAAAAACCCAGTATATGCAATACTCCCATTTTCTCTCAGACCATGAGTAGGCCCAGATACGAAACAGTACTGCGTTTTCTGCACTTCAATGATAACTCGAAGTGCCACCCCAAAGATCATCCGCAGTATGACAAACTCTATAAAATCCGCCCACTAATTAACCATTTTAATAAAGAATTTAGCATAATTTATACTCCCCAAAAGAATATATGTATTGACGAGTCCCTAATGAAATACAAGGGTAGACTGGGGTTCAAGCAATACAATCCAGCCAAAAGATCCCGGTATGGCATCAAGCTATACAAGTTATGTGAAAGTAGCAGTGGGTATGTTTATACCTTCAGAATATATGAAGGTAAAGATAGCCACCGGGATCCCCCAGGTTGCCCTGATGTACTTGGGACTAGCGGAAAAATAGTTTGGGATCTAATGAACCCGCTACTGAACAAGGGGTACCACCTCTACCTTGATAATTATTATAATAACATACCCCTCCAAAAAATGCTATATTGTTTTGAGACTGTGGTCTGCGGCACTATCCGCAAGACACGCACTGGCTTCCACAAGGCTCTGGCAGAGAAAAAAATTAAAAAGGGGGAAACGGCTGCTCTATGCCAGGACGAACTGCTGGCTCTGAAATACAGAGACAAAAAGGAGGTGTTCATACTGACTACCATGCACAGTGAACACACACGCAGGGTCGCAGTTCATGGCAGACAGGAAACAAGATGGCTGCCTGTCTGCATTAAGCAGTACGATAAACACATGGGGGGAGTTGACATGTCTGATCAACTGCTGCAGCCATATCTGATAATGAGAAAGACCAGGGCCTGGTATAAGAAAGTGGGCATTTATTTAATGCAAATGGCTACTCACAATGCATTCATCCTTTTCAAAAAGGCAAATCCTCAGCTGAAATGTATTTTATTTACATTTCAGTTTCAGCTAATTTCTGTGCTGCTCACTGAGTGCCACAGTGGGGAGCCATCAGTAGGGCCTAGCAGCAGAGATATTCAGAGAGGTCACTTCTGCTTTCGGATACCAACAACCCCCCAAAAAAAGACACCCCAGAAAAGGTGCAGGCTGTGTTACCAGAGAGGCATTCGAACGGAGACCAGTTTCTACTGCCCTGATTGTCCCTCTCAGCCTGGCCTTTGTATTGGGAACTGTTTTAAATTATTTCATACTCAGAGCCAATAAATTCTCAATAAAATTAATATTCTTGTTGTAGTTCTTCTGTTATTTAACCACTGACTATATATATATATATATATTTATATATATATATATATATATATATAATTTTTTTTTTACCTTTTATTTAGTTAATTGGGGTGGATGATAGTTCCTGGGAAATTGGGGAGTTAGTAGTGCGTATGCTAGGGGTAGAAATACAAATTTAAAAAAACAACAAAAAAATAAAATAACATTGTTTTGTTAAAGTTCTTGTGTAAAAAGTTTAAAATGCTTATGAAGTACAGTTAGAGAATTCTGACAGTGGATTCAGAGGTGACAGACAGTGCCTCAGAGTTTGACCCAAAATGGGACATGGACCCAGCATGCAAATTCAAAGTTTGAAACAAACCTGAAATGGCCTCAAATTTGTCCCTTCAACATCCACATATACCTGAGAAAGGTACACACAGGGGTATTGCTGTACTCAGACGACATAGCTGAGTGACATATGAAGCGTTACACTGCCGTAGCACACCTAAGGATTGTAAACTATGCAGTAAAATCTCAAAGTATGTGTCAAAAAGGCAGAGAAAATGCTTACTACTACTAGACTTGGTACTCACTAGCGAAAAAATGATCCCACCCTAAGGTTCAAAATGGGCCTTTTGAAATACCCTGGGGTGTCTTCTTAAAAAAATGGTAGGCCTTTGTAGGGGAAGTTTGAATTCTCAACCTGTCAAATGCCCCAAAATGGGACATGGACCCAGCGTAAAAATTAAAAGTTTGAAATAGACCTGAAATTGCCGAGTCTCATATTTGCTCCTCCAACATCCACATATACCTGGGAAAGGTACACAAGGGGGTATTGCTGTACTCAGACGACATAGTTGAGTGACATATGAAGCGTTATACTGCCATAGCACACCTAAGGATTGTAAACTATGCAGTAAAATCTCAGTGTGTGTCAAAAAGGCAGAGAAAATGCTTACTACTACTAGACTTGGTACTCACTAGTGAAAAAATGATTCCACCCTAAGGTTCAAAATGGGCCTTTGGAAATACCCTGGGGTGTCTACTTTAAAAAATGGTAGGCCTTTGTGGGGAAAGTTTGAATAAGCAACCTGCTGTTAGAACCCAAAATGAGTCATAAACCTATAAAATTCTGTAAAAACTGAAATGGTCAGGTCTCCTATATGGCAGTGTAGCGTCAGGAAATACGACTAAAGGCATACATTGGGGGTATCGTTTTTCTCACAGGAGATAGCTCAGCATAATTAGGGGTGTTTGATCATATTGGAACATATCAAATATACAAAATGCCCAGCACAAATGTAACACATAAGTTAAAAATGCGAAAAATATTTTTTTACCACAAACTTTGACATATCATGGTGAAAAAACGGCGACATGTTAAGGCACAATATATGCCATATGAGATACTCTGGAGTGTCTACTTTCACAAATGGTAGGCCTTTTTGCGGTTTTTGAAACAGTCAAACTGCTATAATGGCCCAAATTGAAACATAAGCCCTGCAAATCCGTCTCTCAAAATTCTACTCTAAAAACTGAAATGGTCAGGTCTCCTTTATGGCACTGTAGCGTCACCAAATAGTGTCAAAGACATACATTGGGGGTATTGTTTTACTCAGAAGACTTAGCTGAGCATAATTAGGGGTGTTTGATCATAGTGGAACATATCAAATATACAAAATGCCCAGCACAAATGTAATGCTTAACGAAAAAATTCAAAAAATATTTTTTTACCACAAACTTTGACATATAATGGCGAAAAAATGGCGACATGTTAAGGCACAATATATGCCATATGAGATACCCTGGAGTGTCTACTTTCACAAATGGTAGGCCTTTTTGTGTTTTTTTAAACTGCAAACTGAAACATAAGCCCTGCAAATCCGTCTCTCAAAATTCTACTCTAAAAACTGAAATGGTCAGGTCTCCTTTATGGCACTGTAGTGACACCAAATAGTGTCAAAGACATACATTGTGGGTATTGTTTTACCATATGCCATATGATATACCATTGAGTGTCTACTTTCACGAATGGAAGGCCTTTGTGTGGTCATTTGAACAACCAAACTACTATAATGCCCCAAAATAAGACATAGGTCCATTAAATCCATCTTTGAATTTTCTAACTGTAGAAACTGAAATAGTCTGGCCTCTTATATTTCATTGTAGCTTCCCAAAATAGTGGCAAAGGCATACAATGGGGGTATTGTTGTACTCAGCAGATGTTGCTGAACACAAAATGGGATTTTGACCTGGAATAGCACACAGCAGCTTTACAAAATACACATTTGAAAAAACCTTGTTACATGTGTGTATTTCAAAAAACAGAAAAAACACAATTTTACTACAATATGTAGCAGAGATTGGTGGGAAAAAGGCTTTGTAAAAAGTGTCAAAATACCCTTAAATAAATAGCCTGTGATGTCTTCTTTATTTAAATATATACTTTTGTGTAGCAATTTTGTTTTCTGTGACAGCTGTCAAACTTACAAGTCAAACATACCAACTTCTACATTTTTTTCACATTTAAATTTTATATTACTCCTTGTATTTTGTGACCTGTAAATTTTAAAATAAGCTGAAATCCTATCCATATTATGCACTTTGAAAAACAAGAAACCTAAATGAATTTATTTTGAATTACTTTTCCTAAGCTGGACACATTATACACACACTATTATTGCCAAAACTGTGAAAAATATATATATATTTTTTTTTTTAATGTTTTTTAATAATAAATTAGATTTTATATATGTATAAATGAGAGCAATGCAAATTGCAGTTGAACACAAACAGCAAAAAATGCAAAAATAGCTTGAGTCCTTAACCCCTTAAGAACACAGCTTCAGAAGCTTGACTTACGCTTAATGACACAAGCAATTTTTGCATTTTCTTGCTGTTTGCGTTCAAATGCAATTTGCATCTCTCTCATTTATTGCACCGACACATATTATATACTGTTTTTTAAAGGACAGAAAGGGCTTTAATTTGATATAACATATATATATATAAATGCTTACTTATTATAAAAAAAAATACAGAAAAATGCAAAAAAAATGAAAAATATTGTTTTTTTTTACAGTTTTTGCAATAATAATGTGTGCATAATTAGTGCAGGTTAAGGAAAGTAATTAAAAATAAATTTATTTATTTGTTCTGATTTACAGAATATATAATGTGTCTGGGATTTTAAGTTTTTTTTGGTAGTTACAGGTCACAAAGCACAAGGAGTAAAATAAACTTTTAATGTGGAGCGATTTTAGAATTTGGTATGTTTGTCTTGTAAGCTTAATAGCCATAAAAGAAAACAAAATTGCCACACAAAAGTATATATTTATATAAAGTAGACATCACGGGCTATTTACCTAAGGTTGTTTTGACACTTTCTACGTAGCCATTTCACCGCCAACCTCTGCTAAATATTGGAGTAAAATTGTGTTCTTTTTGGTTTTTGGCACACAAACTTATAACAGAGAAATTCTCGTGTATATTTTGTAAAGTTGGTGTGTGCTATTCCTGTACAAAGTTTTATTTTGTGTTCAGTTACATCTGCTGAGTAAAATGACACCCCCATTGTATGTCTTTTGCACTATTTCGTGAAGTTACAGTGCCATACAGGATACCTGTCCTTTTCAGTATTCACAGTAGAATTTTGAGAGATGAATTTAATGAGCCTTAGCTTCCATTTTGGGTATTATAACAGTTTGACTGTTCAAAAAACCCCCACAAAGGCCTACCATTTGTAAAAGTAGACACTCCAGGGTATCTTATAAGGTGCATATTGTGCCTTAACATGCCCCCATTTTTTCACCAATATATGCCAAAGTATATGGGTAAAAAATAATTTTGTGCATTTTTTACATACGGATTGCATTTTTGCTGGGCGTTTTGTATATTTCATATGTGCCACTAAGTTCAAACCCCCAAATTATGCTCAGCTAAGTCTTCTGAGTAAAATGACACCCCATATGAATGTCTTTGGCACTATTTCGTGAAGCTACAGTGCCAGATAGGAGACCTGTCCTTTACAGTATTCACAGTAGAATTTTGAGAGATGGATTTAATGAGCCTTAGCTTCCATTTGGGGTATTATAACAGTTTGACTGTTCAAAAAAACCCCACAAAGGCCTACCATTTGTAAAAGTAGACACTCCAGGGTATCTTATAAGGTGCATATTGTGCCTTAACATGCCCCATTTTTTCACCAATATATGCCAAAGTATGTGGTAAAAAATAATTTTGTGCATTTTTTACATACGGATTGCATTTTTGCTGGGCGTTTTGTATATTTCATATGTGCCACTAAGTTCAAACCCCCAAATTATGCTCAGCTAAGTCTTCTGAGTAAAATGACACCTCATATGAATGTCTTTGGCACTATTTCGTGAAGCTACAGTGCCATATAGGAGACCTGTCCTTTACAGTATTCACAGTAGAATTTTGAGAGACGGATTTAATGAGCCTTAGCTTCCATTTGGGGTATTATAACAGTTTGATTGTTCAAAAAAACCCCACAAAGGCCTACCATTTGTAAAAGTAGACACTCCAGGGTATCTTATAAGGTGCATATTGTGCCTTAACATGCCCCCATTTTTTCACCAATATATGCCAGAGTATGTGGTAAAAAAAAATTTTGTGCATTTTTTACATACGGATTGCATTTTTGCTGGGCGTTTTGTATATTTCATATGTGCCACTAAGTTCAAACCCCCCAAATTATGCTCAGCTAAGTCTTCTGAGTAAAATGACACCCCATATGAATGTCTTTGGCACTATTTCGTGAAGCTACAGTGCCCTATAGGAGACCAAGCCATATCCGTTTTTACCAAACTTTGAATTTTGACGCTGGGCCTATGTGCAATTTCCAAGCATCTTCGCAGGTTTTAAATTCAAACTACCCCACAAAGGCCTACCATTTCTTAAAGTAGACACCCCAGGGTGTTTCAAAAGGTATAGTTTGAACCTTAGCGTGGGATCATTTTTCCGCTAGCTTGTACCAGATGTAGTGGTAATAAGCGTTTTTTCTGCCTTTTTGACATACAAAGTGAGTTTGCACAGTATATTTTGCAAACCTTATGTGTGCTACGACTGTATAATACTTCATATGTTGCTCAGCTATGTTGGCTGAGTACAGCAATACCCCCGTATGTACCTTTGCCAGGTATGTGTGGACATCGGAGGGGCACATTTGGGACACAGCCATTCCAGTTTTTTTCAAACTTTGAATTTTTATGCTGTGCCTATGTCCCATTTTAGAGTATTTTACCAGGCTATATAATCCAAATTCCCCATAAAGCCATACCATTTCTTAAAGAAGACATCCCAGGGTATTTCAAAAGGCATATTTTGAACCTTAGCGTGGGATCATTTTTCCGCTAGCTTGTACCAAGTGTAGTGGTAATAAGCATTTTTTCTGCCTTTTTGACATACAAAGTGAGTTTGCGCAGCATATTTTGCAAACCTTATGTGTGCTATGACTGTATAATACTTCATATGTTGCTCAGCTATGTCGGCTGAGTACAGCAATACCCCTGTATGTACCTTTGCCAGGTATATGTGGATGTTGAAGGGGCGCATTTGAGACGCAGCCATTCAGTTTTTTTCTAACTTTGAAGTTTTACGCTGTGTCCATGTTCCAATTTGGAGTAGTTTAGACGGTTGATTATTGAAACTTCCCCACAAACACATACTATTTATTAAAGAATACACCCTGGGGTAATTCAAAAGGCATATTTTGAACCTTGGCGTGGGATAATTTTTTCTCTAGTTTGCTCCAGGTGTAGTGGTAATGAGCGTTTTTAAAATGTATTTTTTTACTTTTTATAACTTTTTTACTTTTAAAAACTAGTTTTTAAACTTTTGTTTTGCTTATAAAAATTTTTTAAACTTTCCTAAACTTTCTTAAAACTTTTTTACAGATTTAACATTTTTCTAAGCTTTTTTTTTTTACCGTTAACCCCTAACTAGCAGTACGCAGCAGTAACAGTAAATTCCCCATTTTCCCATAACTCTCACCCACCCCAGCTAGCAAAATATATAGTTATAACATATTTAAATTAATTAATTAAATAAATTGAACCCCTGAGGGTTAAAAAAATAAATAAAAGTTAATCCTCAGGGGTTAAAAAAAATTAGATCACAGTATAATACTGTGATCTCTATTTGATCGCTGTAGGCAGTGATCGACTGGCAGGGAAGGGGTTAATTTTTATTTGGACTAGGTAAAGTGTGTTTTTTTTGTTTTTTTTACTTAAATGTTATTAAAACATTTTTTTAAGCTTAATTTTTAACTTTTTAAAGTTTCTTTTAAAACTTTTTTTAACGTTAACCCCTAGTTAGCCTAACGCCAAATCCCCCAATTCCCCACTAACTTCCACCTACCCCAGCTAGCTAAATATATAATTAAAAAATAATTTAATTAATTTAATTAATTTAACCCCTGAGGGTTAAAAAAAAAAAAGAATTAACCCTCAGGGGTTTAAAAAAAAAATCATATCATAGTAAAATGTAATCCCTGCCAATTGATCACTGTAGTCAGTGATCAATTGGCAGGGAAGGGGTTCATTTTTTATTAAAATGGGTAAGGGCTCTCTATACTCACCTACCGGCTCCCTGCACTTCCGGGTTCTGTGTGAAGTGCAGGGAGCCGGATCAGTGCTGATCCTGCCCCCTGCTGTAAAAAAAAATAAAGTTTATTTAAAGTCCCCCGACTTTAAATAAACTTTATTTTTTTTTACAGCAGGGGGCAGGATCAGTGAAGGATCCGCTCCCCGCACTTCACACAGAACCCGGAAGCGGAGCCGGTAGGTAGAGTGACTTGCTGTCAGAGAGCACATGTGCTGGGCAGACTGACCGGGTGCTCCCGGTATGCCTCAGAGTCATTCTGGTACCATAATTCATCGCCGGACAGCGGCGCATCCCGTTTTTATAAGACGGACAAGGTCCCACCCGTCAAGTTAAGGGGTCCCCTCTGTGACGGACCTCGTCCGCCACCCGTCCTGAAGGGGTTAAAGGACCACTATAGTGCCAGGAAAACATACTGCTTTCCTGGCATTCATAGTGCCCCTGAGGGTGCCACCCACCCCTCAGGTCCCTCCCCCCCGCTCTGGAAAGGGGAAAGGGGTAAAAACTTACCTTTTTCCAGCGCTGGGCGGGGAGCTCTCTGCCTCCTCTCCTCCTCCGATCCTCCTCCTGGGCTGAATGCGCACGCGCGGCAAGAGCTGCGCGCGCATTCAGCCCGTCGCATAGGAAAGCATTTACAATGCTTTCCTATGGACGCTTGCGTGCTCTCACTGTGAAAATCACAGTGAGAAGCACGCAAGCGCCTCTAGTGGCTGTCAATGAGACAGCCACTAGAGGATTAGGGGGAAGGCTTAACCCATTCATAAACATAGCAGTTTCTCTGAAACTGCTATGTTTATAAAAAAATGGGTTAACCCTAGAAGGACCTGGCACCCAGACCACTTCATTAAGCTGAAGTGGTCTGGGTGCCTAGAGTGATCCTTTAAGGGTATGTCCAGCTTCTGAAGCTGCGTCCTTAAGGGGTTAAAGCATATAACTAATGTTTTTGTTGTCTTTTTGAGTATCAGTAAAGCTCAGGCACCAGTTGTGGGTTAACGGGTGAAAATAACTGTTATTCAGAGAAACTTCTATGTTTACACTGAGGGTTAATCCAGCCTTTAGTGGATGTCTCACTGACAGCCACTAGAGGCGCTTCTGCAATTTTCACTGTGAAAATCACAGTGAGAAGACGCTGACATCCATAGGAAAGCATTGAGAAATACTTTCCTTTGGACTGATTGAATGCGCACGCGGCTCTTGCCCACATGCGCATTCAGCCCTGACGTTGGAAGAGGGAGGAAATTTCCCCAGCGTCGAGGGAACCCAGTGCTAGAGAAAGGTAAGTGGTTAAACCCTTCCTCCCCCTTCAGCCCGGTGGGAGTGGGACCCTGAGTGTGGATGGCAGGACCTAAAAACTAGTTTGTTTTTCCTGGCACTATAGTGGTCCTTTAAACTCATTCACTGTGTTAACCTCTACCACTTCAGCTGGAAGGCTATTCCATGCATCCACTACCCTCTCAGTAAAGTAATACTTCCTGATATTATTTTTAAACCTTTGTCCCTCTAATTTAAGACTATGTCCTCTTGTTGTGGTAGTTTTTCTTCTTTTAAATATAGTCTCCTCCTTTACTGTGTTGATTCCCTTTATATATTTAAATGTTTCTATCATATCCCCCCTGTCTCGTCTTTCCTCCAAGCAATACATGTTAAGATCCTTTAACCTTTCCTGGTAAGTTTTATCCCGCAATCCATGAACCAGTTTAGTAGCCCTTCTCTGAACCCTCTCTAAGGTATCAATATCCTTCTGGAGATACGGTCTCCAGTACTGTGTACAATACTCCAAGTGAGGTCTCACCAGTGTTCTGTAAAATGGCATGACCACTTCCCTCTTACTCAGGGCCGCCATCAAAAATTTTGGGGCCCCTGACAAAGCACAAGGTCTGGGCCCACCTCCCCGTACCCTCTCCCCCCGGGCCCGCCCACGCCCTACCTAGTCCACTGACAATGATGCAGGACTGAAAGTGAATTAGAATGTGTGTAATGGATGTAGTGTTTGTGTGTATTAGATACTGTTTGTGCAGTGAATGCAGAGTGTGTGTTTGTGTAGCAGATGCAGTGTGTATAGTGAACGCAGAGTGTGTTTGAGTAGTGGATGTAGTGTGTGTACAGTTATGTAATGTGTGTGTACTAGATGAAATGTGTTTAGTGGATGCAGTGTCTGTAGTGGATGCAGTGTCTGTGTATAGTGAATGCAGAGTGTTTCAATTTGTGGTGGATGTAGTGTGTACTGTGAATACAGGATGTTTGTGTAGTGGATGCTGTGTGTACAGTTAATGCAGAGTGTGTGTTATTGTAGTGAATGCAGAGAGTGTGTTAATGTGTAGTGAATGCAGAGTGTATGTTAGTGTGTAATGAATGCAGAGTGTGTGTTAGTGTGTAGTGAATGCAGAGTGTGTGTTAGTGTGTAGTGAATGCAGAGTGTGTGTCAGTGTAGTGAATACAGAGTGTGTGTCAGTGTGTAATGAATGCAGAGTGTGTGTTGTATTAGTGTATGCAGTGTGTGTGCTGGTGTATGCAGTGTGTGTATTGTATTGGTGTATGCAGTGAGTGTGTTGTGTTAGTAGTGTGTGTGTGTGTTGTGTTGGTGTATGCAGTGTGTGTGTTGTGTTGGTGTATGCAGTGTGTGTGCTAGTGTATGCAGTGTGTGTGTTGTGTTAGTGTATGCAGTGTGTGTGTAAATGTGCAATCTGGGGGAATGGGGGGGAGGAAGGGGCATTTTCAAATTAATTTCACATACATATCCTATTAAATTAATTAAATGTTTCTCCCCCCTCCCTGCTTCTTACCTGGGAGGGGGTGTCCAGGGAGGGGGGAGATTCCATCCCTGGTGGTCCTGTGGCATGGAGGGCCCCCGGCTCCCTGTTACCGCAGAGGGGGCCCAGCACACAGCTTCTTCTCTTCTAATAATTCTTGCGAGACCTGCGGAACATTGCCATGGCAACGCTCAGAAGGCTGCGGGTATTGCGAGAGTTATCAGAAGAGAAGACGCAGTGTGCTGGGCCCCTGGGCCCGCGGCTGCACACATAGATAGATAGTGTGTGCAGAGAGGGAAAGTGGGGACCGCCGGGCCTGTGACAGCCATTATGGTTGTCACCCCCTGATGGCGGCCCTGCTCTTACTACTGCTAATACCTCTCCCTATACAACCAAGCATTCTGCTAGCATTTTCTGCTGCTCTATTACATTGTCCTTTAAGTCATCAGAAATAATCACCCCTAAATCCCTTTCATCAGATGTTGAATTTAGGATTGTATCAAATATTCTGTACTCTACCCTTGAATTTTTACGTCCAAGATGCATTATCTTACACTTATCCACATTAAATGTCAGTTGCCACAGCTCTGACCATTTTTCTAGTTTAAAATATGGTGGGAAATCTTAAAATCTTATGGTGGTAAAACCTACAAAAAGAGAGATACCAAAACAAAAGTCCTTAATTATGCCAGATGGACAGCCAAGGGCCTGTGTAGGGGAATATTCTCTGTGTGGACCAAATGGAGATGGCTTCTTTGGATCCGTATGTGGAGAGAGGATAATGGTGCGATACGTCTAGTACAGAAGGTGAATATAATCCCCACCTAAGATTTCTTTGGAGTAATACTCAGCAGGAAAAAGTATAATCAGCACACCAAGCAGCAATAGTAAGAATAAAAATATATATAAAAGGTAAAATGGCACAATCAAAGTATGTTAAAAGTAAAAATACCTGTATTGGAATACAGAATAAAATTACAAAATATCCACAACGCATTTCACCTATGAGGGCGTTCTCAAATGGAGACAAAAAAGACATGCTTGGTAGGGTGGGGTTTATACAGGGGTACTGATTTTTAAACAGTTAAAGATTTGGCGCCCAACTGACGTCATTGAAGACAATTTACATTTTTAAATTACAAGAAACATTATGCATATACAAAGAATACAATACAGGACATTTATCCCTAAAATCTGTCATTAAAACAAACGTTAGAAATGTGTTAAAAACTTTATTTTCGGTGGTCACGTGATCGGCAGCCATATTTGAAATCGGGCCGTACCTCGTGACATACCTCTAGGTGTATTGGGAAATGTAGTTGAGTTAGGGGGTGTGATTTGTCACCAGATGGGCCGGGCTGGAGGGGAGGTGTAAAATAATTTAGCTACGTGTGACAGAGTGAGGGGGCTTGGTTTTCGGCCATTGGGCTTGGTTAGCGACCACAAGCAGGGGAATAGGATGCAGCAGATCGTGCTGTGAAGACTGAAGGGAGGGATTCCATAGTGGGGCATGGAATAAGTCCATGGAAGGGGAAATATTTGTGAATAGGACACAGAGTATCTGTCTATCTAGGCAGAATGAAACCCAGAGAATATTATAAATAACAAATTAAAAGTTAAGGGAGAAAGTGATCTAGTGAGGGGAATTTAAATATCTTCTATGTGATACAATTATATATACATACATTATACATAAAGCATAAATAAGAGAAATAAAATAAATATAAAATTAGATAAACAGAAGAAGACAAATTGCTACAATGATTCTTATAAAGGTTCCTTATAAAAAGGCTTATTGCTTGTATGAAGATTAAATAAATTTTTGCTTATAAGACGTTATAAAAAATTAAAAAGGTCAAAATCTTCATTTAACCCTTCTGGGTTAAGGGTTTTTAAGAGGAAAACCCAGTACATTTCTTTCTAACCTAAAATCTTTTTGATATCACCACCTCTCCATGGGAGTTTGCATCTTTGTATCCCTATACATTTTAGGTATTTAGTTTTTTTTTCATGTATTAAAAAATGTTTTGATACGGAGTGATTTGGATAGCCTTTTATAATATTGTGGCAATGTTCCGCCAGTCTAGTTTTTAAACAACTCAACGTCATGCCCACATATTGTAAGCCACACGGACATTCAAGTAAATATATAACATTTTTCTAACAACTCACAAGATCTTTACAGGATATGATTTTTTTGTTTTGTGTGAGCAGGGGCTTTTAAACTAAAGGGGGGACCTATTGCCACCCCGGCCACCACCCCCAAGTGGCGGGTTGGGGCCCTAAAGTAAAATGATGGGGGGGACCTTTTGTCCTCCCCCCAGGCTGCCACCCCTGAGCAGTGGGGGCCCTAAATACTAATAATGGGAGGACCTAATGTCCTCCCCCTGGCCCCCACCCCTGAGTGGTGGGTGGGGGCCCTAAATTAGAATAAGGGGGGGACCTAATGTCCTCCCCCCTGGCCACCACCCCTGAGCGGACATTAGGTCCCCTCCCCTTATTCTAATTTAGGGCCCCCACCCACCGCTCAGGGGTGGGGGCCAGGGGCCACAGGCTGCTCACTGTTTAATAGACATGCCCCTACTCGCGGTATAGTGTGTAGGGGCATAATTTACTAATACTAAGTAATTTTTACTTAGTATTAGTAAATTTGGCTGAAAGACCAATTTAAGTTTTTCAGCCTTTTAGTAGATAGCTCCCTAATACCGTGGGAATTAGGGAGTTATCCACTTATTCATTCCTGTCATTACATTGACTGGCTATGTAATTTACATTTTATATGAATGTATGTTAGTTGATTGTTGTAAGTGTTGCAAATGCTTACAGCTGAATCCTGGCTCTGTTTGTATACGTTTTATTTAAAATTGTATACAATGTAACATTCTTCATTTTTCCACTGGGTAAGTATATTAGTTCTTAGGCAATACTGTGCTTCGACACTTCGGTAATTTCGGGACTTCGACAATTGGGCAATTCGGTAATTAATTTTTTCGGACATTCGGAAGTACCCAAATGTCCGAATTTCCAGAAATTTGTCCTAAATGCGTCCGAAATCACATTCGGACTGAAACGAATTGCACATGTCTACTATACAAGTATTACATTTTAAAAAGCCTTTAGAATTGGATAAAAATGTGACATTTTTGTTTATGCGGTCTTTGGTGTAATTTTTGGTAAGGATTGTTTTAAAATTTGGAGCACCTCCGAAAACTATGCTGGGTTTCTGCAGAGGTATAGAAATTGGCTTTTAGGAACGTCATCCAACCAGGGTTTAAAACGGCAACTTGATTTGTCAATCATCGTGTTTGTGCAGACTTGTTTAAAATAAGTTTTTGTATGGATGGTGCCTTCTTTAAAAAAAAAATATTCTAAATCTAAAAAGTTAATACTATTGCTACTGTGTTCTGAGGTTAAAATAATACTGTGTCTATTGTTATTTAGATGATTTAAGAATTGTATTAAGGAATTTTCTGTACCTTTCCAGATAAAAAAGAGGTCATCTATATATCGAAAGTACGAGACCAGATTTGCCCGCCAGGCATGTTCACCCCAAAAGGCTTCAGTTTCCCACTCTGTCATGAAGAGGTTTGCATAGCTGAGGGAAAATCTGGTCCCCATAGCATTCCCCTGCTTTTGAATGTAAAATGAATCTAAAAACCAAAAATAGTTGTTGTTTAAAATTAATTTAATACCTTGTATAATAAAATCAATTAGGTTGTCTGGGATAGATTTACCTTCTTTTAAAATTGAAAAAAACTGTTCTACGTTTACTTATATACCAATGGTTAAGCACCAATTAGGGAACCCAGCAGGGCACACACCCATATAACACTTCCTTAAGTTAAAGGGCCACCTCACAGGCAATGACCCACATACTGATAACACCATTACCGGGCACCACAATAACCACAAAAGCCACTGCCAAGGTTAGGGGTCAAGGACCACACACACATCGTACAATCATCTACAAGGCACACAGGACAACTTAAGGATAGAGAGACCTAAGTTCACGCACAACACACCCAGCCACAATGCCCTGGACTAGGGACACATTAGCGAGTAGTGTGGTACAAACCTGTGTCGCCAGGGCCACCACTAGGACCCACTTACACGAAATAAGCGACCATAGTACACCAATTAGAGCTGAGCATGCTATGTAACAGCAAGATAACTACACGTAACTTATCACCTTAGGGGGACCTATGGCAACACAACGATAGATCAAGCAGGATTGTTGTAACATGTAAAATTAACCTTATAAAAAACCTGTGCGCTGTCTTTTAATGCCAACTGTTCATCTATGTTATATGCTTGACTACCTGAGAGAGCTGTTGTGGCATCTTCATCACTTGTAATAAGCAATTGCATAACGAAAATAAAGAATAAAAAAAAACTGCTTTACAACCTTTCTGGTGAGAGATAATCATGTATAATGATTGTACATCACAGGTAACTAAAATGTAATCTGAATACCATGTAAAATCATTTTAAAAAAACGCAGAAGAGTCATAGAGTCCTTAAGATAGGACTTCATTACTTTGATGGCTGTAATAAAATATCTATATATTCAGATTTATAGTATCGGTTTATTTTAGCGCTGTTTCCTTTGTTTTTGCATTCCCATTTTATCTAGTTTACCTAAATCATTTACCATTTGCAGGGCCGTCTATAATATGATTAGGACCCTGGGCAATGCATTTTCTTGGGCCTCCTGGGCCCTGCACCTTCCCCCCCAACCCCCTAATTACACCCAACCCGCAATCACACTGACAGACATACTGACACATACGCACACAGACAGACATATTAAAACATTCTCAGATACATACTGACATACACATACACTGACACAAATATATACTGGCAGACATATTGACACACATTCAGACATACTGACACACACACAGACACACATTCATGAATACACAGACACATAAACTGACAAATATACTGACACACACAGACGCATACACTGACAGACCTATTGACACACACACACAGGCATTCTGACACAGACACACAGGCAGACATACTGACAAACACACAGACATACTGACACACACAGACATACTGACACACACAGACACACACACAGACATACTGACACACACACAGACATACTGACAAACACACACACAGGCATACTGACATATACAGACACACACAGACGTACACATACATACACAGACATACTGACATACACACACACACACATAGAGACATACACACAGACATAGACACACACACAGACAGACATAGACACACACACAGACTTAGTGACACACAGACATACTGACATACACACACACAGACAGACATAGACACAAAGAGACATACTGACACTCACAGACATACATACACACATACTGACATACACACACACACAGACAGACATAGACATACTGACACTCAGACATACATACACACATACTGACACAGACAGACAGACATAGACACACAGAGACATACTGACACTCACAGACATACATACACACATACTGACATACACACACACACAGACAGACATAGACACACAGAGACATACTGACACTCACAGACATACATACACACATACTGACACACACACACAGACAGACATAGACACACACACACACACACACACACAGACATACATTTAGCCACCCTCCAGATTCTTACCTTTTTCTGGAGGGTGGTTTCCCTGGTCCAGTGGCAGGCTGAGGCAGATGGGAGTTCTCCTCTGGAACTCCCCTCCTCCCTGCCTTTCTCCTCCCGCGCGGTTGTAATCTCCGGTGGGAGGAAGTGACGCGCGACACTCACTTCCTCCCAGCCGGCTGCCAAACAGGAAGGGGCCCGGTCGCGCTGTTTAAGTGTCACAGCGCCCGACCGGGCCCCTGCTGACACATGCCCACCGGGTGGCCCTTAGTGCATGGGTCACCCGGGGGCCTCCTTACAGTGCGGCTGGTGTGGCTCTGTGCAGCCGCCCCACCAGGTCCATGGGAGCTGCTCAAATCGCGGGGCCCACGAGGCAGCTGCTCTGTGGCCCCTCAGGAGCAACTGGGCCCGGGGCAGCTGCCCCGTTTGCCCCGTGTTAAAGACGGCCCTGACCATTTGGCTCATCCCTCCTGGAACATCAACCCTATTACATATTGTTGTGGACAAAAATATTAACCCAATTTATGTTAGTAAAATGCCTATTTACTCAGCATACCTACTATCAGTATTATTCAATTATATATGTGATTTACCTAAGATGGCCGCTAGGGAGTTTCCCTTTGACATCGACTAACGCCCTCACTAACAAGATGGCGCTGGAATCTGGGGGAGACCTCCAAGATACCAGTGACCCGGTAGGAAGAGCAATAAATGAACCACTTAACACCTAACCAATTATTGATGTTTTATTCCATATTATCTCTGACAATGCATATGATGTAATTTTGGGGTATTTGGGATGTAAATTTGGGCTTTATAAGGGGTATGCCAGCCCCTCTGAATAAACATTCCTCACGTTTTTCATTAACCCGAAACCTGTGTCTGGTGTGAATTACTTCAGGAGCATGTACACATGGTTTCTTTAATTTGGCCGGGGGAAGATACACAAGATAATCAATTGATTGATTGATTCCACATCATTTGGCGCCCAACGTGGGGCCACCGGATTTCGTCGGTTCGGACGGGCGGAAAAACGGGACCGTAGCGGACCCCCGGAAAGTGGGACAATCGGAGCGTAATCACCTCCTAAATACAGCGGTTTGCCTGTATTCTCCTGTTTTGTGCCGGTCTGTCTCCGTGTCCACTTTCGGCTTCCAGAAGGCTACAAGACAGGTAATCTCTTATCCGGTGCCTTTTAAAACTAACCTGTCAATTGTCTATCTGCCTCCTGAGTGTATGTATGTGTGTGAGACAGCTGGTGTGTGGTTTATGTTTTATTATCATTATAGCTTGACTGCCTAGCGCGCAGGGAATACATCCGCCCAGTGAAGGGCTGGGAACCGCCTATAGAAAGGCTGGGAAAATTGTCCGCCCGGTGAAGGGCTGGGAACCGCCTAGAGAAAGGCTGGGAAATGCCTTGAGTAAGGCTTGGGTTTTATTATAGCTTGACTGCCTAGCGGGCAGGGAATACATCCTCGTTGAGAAAGGCTGGGAGTTTTACTGTACTGTTCAAAGTAGAACAGGGTTTTATTTGCTGTATAGTCGTTATTATGCTTGTTGTGCTACTGTTCTTCATCATTTTATGGTTTATACTCAGTTTTAGTTATAGTGTGGGTACCCTAGCTGTGTGTGTGTGTGTTGTGTGGCTCATCCTTGAATCCGGATTATGTGCACATCTCTACGTCTGTGACGACTCTTGTAAATGTCTTTTGATTAGTCTCTCCACGTTCACCTTTTCCCTGATTCTCTACTTCTTCTGTGCTTGTTGCACAGAGCTGTGTTAGTCACCCACGCTCGCCCGCTCAGACCCATGGCCACCATCTCAGGTGGGCGGATCCTGTGACTAGTCTACATTTCGGGAAGACGCACGGGAATCAATTCCTCGTGGCAGTCGAGCACTGTAGACATTCCTTCTTTTTCTTCTCTCTCTCTCTGTCCCTCTTACGTGGGAAGCCTTGTTTGGTAAAAATGGGACAAGAACACACCAGACCTTCTAAAGGCTATTTAGCTTGTGATATTGTTAAGGAGAGAGCAGGAGAAGAGGCTATGTTAAAAATTAAGAAGATAGCAAAGATTTGTGGTTTCCAAATGTCACCCAGTGGTAGATTACAGCCAGAGTTCTGGAGGAAATTACTCATTGATAAAGAGGGTTTATTGTTGGATAATGGGTTAACGAAAGCTGTAGAGGCTTGGTATCATGTAGCAAAGGGACTCAAGCGGGAGGGTTGATCAGAGGAAGAATTAGATTTTGAAGGGCAGACGATTTATGTATATCATAGGAATGTTTGTAATGATGATTCATCTCCATTATCCCAGCTCCTCTTCCACTTCCCTCTGGACCCGTCCCTCCTCCTCCTTCCCTTGTCGCTTCTGATCCCATTCCTCCGCTACCTTCCTCCGTTACGCCCTCTTATATTACCCCTCTTGCATCTCCCTCTGTCATTCCTCCTGTTCCTGCCCCCCTCCCATCTTTACCCGTTGCTTCCCCTGTCACCTCTCCCTGTCAGTCCTCCTATCCCTGTTCCCCTCCCGCCTTTACCCGTCGTTCCCCCGTTGCATCTCCCTCTGCCGTATCTTTCTCTTCCCTTGCTATTCCCTCTGCTCCTACTTCTCCCTCTCCTCTCCCTACCATTCCTTCCATCCTTGTTCCTGATTCCTCTCCCCTTCCCGCCTCCTACCCTGTTGTCCCTCCCTCCTTTGATCTTTCATCGCTCATCTCTGCCCTTTCTTTTACTCCCTCTGCTCCTACTCCTCCCTACCACCCCTTCCGCACCTGTTCCTGCTTCCTCTCCCCTTCCCACCTCCACTCCTGTTGTCCCTCCCTTCTTTGATCTTTCATCACTCATTTCCACCCTTTCTGCTTCCAGTGCTACTCCCTCTACTCCTGCGCCTCCCTCTCCTGTTTCCATCACCCCTTCTGTCTCAGTTCCAGACTCTCCTCCCCTTCCCGTCCCCAACCCCGCTGTCCCTCCATCTATTGCTCTTTCGTCACTCATTTCTGCCCTCTCCAGTCATCTACCTCAGCCTACTCAGCCCATCCGTATCAGCCCCCGTCTCCACCTCCCTCCTGGCGACTCCTAGTTATCCGATCATGGTAGTTGGCTCGAATGAGTCTACCACGTCGGGACAAACTCATGCTGTAGGTGTTTCTCCTGCAGCTTCAGGCTTCCATCCCACTACCTCCCAGTTAATCACTCCCCAGGCCATCGCTGTCAGTTCTCCCGGCTCCGATGCTCCTGCCGCTCAAGCCCCCATTTCACCAGATGTTGCCAGCTATTATGGTCTCCCATTCCCGGTTCACCCCGAGGATGACAATGTGCCGGGGCTCAGCCCATTCCGTCCTTCGGATAATAGGATTTCCCAGAGAAAGGTCACCCCGGCCACCCACATCCATGCCTTATCCACAGTGGAAGGGGCTCCCCCCGATGTATGTTACTTTCAACCCCTCCCAAGCTGCGACCCTGGTAACCTCTCTCCCTGACCCTGAGAAGCAGCCCATGCCCTTCTTTCGAAGAATTGCTCAGATTCGTAAAACATATTCAGCAGCCTGGCGTGATCTATACAGTTTGTGTGAGATCAAGGCTGAGGATGCCTATTGGCCCATTATGGAAAGGAGTTTTAATGATGCTATCCTCACTACCGATATGGATTTTCAGTCGGGTATTACATTTTGTGAACAGTTTCGGGCCTGGGCCCAGGATAAATTAGCTGACCAAAAAGAAAGAGTAATCCCCTTATGTTCTCTACCTTATAGCCCTGCTATCAGGACCGCCCCGGTCCTCCAAGGATATCCCATGACACCTACCCTGCCAGCTGCGCAGGGACAGAATATGGTGCCCGTCCCTAGGCCTCAGACCAGGGCATGCTTTAATTGTAACTAACATGGCCATTTCCGGAGAGATTGCCCTCACCCAAGAGTGCCTCGACAGCCGATCTCTAGACCATCTAATCATATTTTCAGCTACCCTATGTACCCCAATGCCCCTGCAGCTGCATATGGTTGCCTCCAACCAGGTTATCCTCCACAGGTACATCCCCAGGCACACAATTGGTATTATCCTCCTCAAGAGTATGCCCAAGCCGTCTACCAACCCTCTCCAGCTGATACCCACAGCTATGCTCATCCTTCCCCTGATGGTTATGGTACAGATGATTACCAGCAGGATGACCGTCCTGTGCCCAGTCAACATTGCCCTACACGCCAGGCTCATCAGGCCAATCCCATACGTCACTACACTGGCCCTGATCAATCCCACCTAGACCTTGTACAATAGGTAACCGGCAAACCTGTGTCTAACACCCCTGTCATGGCAATGTCTACAGGGGACAAAGGGGGGCCTCTTGCTACAGTTGTCCTACCCATTAAGGGTCATCCTACTACCTTTTTAGTTGACACAGGCGTAGCCCGCAGCATTCTCAGAGAACAAGACCTGCCTGACCCATCTTTCTTATCCGACACAGATGTCTCTTGTGTAGGTGTCGACGGTACTCCCAGAAATAACCCGTTAACTAAGCTCCTGCGGGTGGGTTCTGACATACTTTCATGCTTTGTTGTTTCTTCCACTTGTCCAATTAACCTTTTAGGTGCTGATGTTCTGTCACGTCTTCAAGCTTCTATCTCTTTCACTGCTGATGGTCAGGTCCAACTATTAACCCCACTTTCTCGCAAAGATACTTCTGTCCTTTGTTCTCTCCCTTTACTACTACACATGACATCCCCCGAGGAGGTAAGGGTCCCAGATGCCCCCAGTGCCCTGGATAGGGTCCCAGCCAAACTCTGCTCCACAGGCCCTGATGACATTGGACGCCTACGAGTCCCACCTGCGGTAGTTACACTAATTAAGGGAGCTAATCCACCACGAAGACCTCAGTACCCATTGAAACCTGCACAAGCTCTCGCCATCTCTAAACAAGTTGACAACCTGTTGGCAAAAGGTGCTCTGGTCAATTGTGTATCACAGTGTAACACCCCTCTATTTCCAGTAAAGAAGAAAACTGAAAAAGGTCAACCTGACCATTACCACATGGTCCAAGACTTCCGCGCTGTTAATGAAGTCACAAACCAAGATACTGCTGTTGTCCCTAATCCACATACACTGTTGTCCCAAGTTCCTCCAACAGCCAAATTATTCACTGTGGTGGACCTTGCAAATGCCTTTTTCAGCGTGCCCTTGGATCCCTCTTGTCAATACTGTGACGGACCGCTGGCACTCCGACTGAGTACCTCCGCCAATCGATGCTCCTAGTGCTCACTGAGGACTCCAAGCACTCCAACCGACACCATCAGCACTGCAGACCCCACTTCCAGCGATGCAACTGCGCCAGGGTCTCTGCTCTCTCCACCCACCCTGGACCCAAGGCCAGGATCCAGCTTCCAGTGGGTGAACCTCTCTTTCCCCAGAGAGCAGGAACAAGCTCTTAGCAGAACTTAGTGATCATACCCTGGGGAGTATAGTGATTATAGCAATCCCCAGAGTGTATTTCTCCAATCCCCCAAACATGAGCCAAGGCTTAATGCTGGAACAAGACTGATTTACTGGCACACAGAACTCACAATTTATGCAACACAAAACTCCTCCTCTGGGCCAGGCTAGATAATTGAGTTTCTACAATACACAAAGCTCAATTATCTGCTGGCCAGAAATAATACAGTTTTTACAGCATTCATAACTTTTAAAATATACACCACATTCACATAAAAAATATATATTCACAATCAATCCATTCAGGGAAACAACATATCAAAAAATGGCATGAATCAGACCAGGGGTTCAGAAGTTAGTAAAGTATCTTTTGGGGCCTGGCTGGCAGCATGGCTATCTGGCCCAAACTGGTTTTACAGAGCCCTCTAGCCTGGAGACAATGGGGAAAGTAATCCAATTATCCAGGGATAGAAGCAGACTCAATTGAGCTCATGTTCCCAGTAAAACACAAAAGGATACAAAACTGCATAACTCCTATCATACTGAATTAAACGGGCCAAATCTCCCAGGGTCCATAGTCACAGGGCAAGAGGCGGGCAAGCAGTCCTCTCCAGGCACAAGTGGCGAAGGGCACTTCGTCACAAATACCTATTTGCTGTCACACGATCGTCAACAGTACACTTGGACTGTTATGCCTCAAGGTGCACAGAATTCTCCAACTCAATTTGCCAAAGCTATGTCAGCTGTCCTAGAACCTTGGCAGAAGTCTCACCCAGACGTGATACTGCTTCAGTATGTTGATGCTTTACTTCTCTGTGCGGATGATTTTTCAACTGCTGAACAAAACTCTGAAGATCTCCTTTGTTTCCTCGCTGAAGAAGGTTGTAAAGCCTCCAAAACGAAACTCCAGTGGTGCCGCCCCTCTGTGGTCTTCTTGGCACATTGCCTTTCCCATGGCACCTGTCATCTAACCAGGAACAGAGTACTTGCCATTACAAATCTTGCTCCTCCATCTATCCACCAGGCTCTTCATGCCTTCTTGGGCCTCATCACATACTGCAGATCCCTGAGGCTTCTCAACTCATGCAACCTCTCTATGATGTCTTGAAGACTGAACCCGTTTCATTGTCTCCAACAGCTCTCACCTGTTACCATGCCCTTCAAAGGGCAATCTCCTCTGCCCCTGCCTTGGGCCTACCTAACTATCAGCAACCGTTCAAACTGTTCGTTTCAGAGAAGATGGGCCATGCTTCAGGGGTCCTTACTCAATCACACGCTTCCCGTCAACGCCCTATCGGTTATTTCTCGTGCATGCTGGGCCCAGTGGCTAGGGGTGGTCCCTCCTGCTTGCATGCTGTTTTTGCTGCCAGTGCCCTGCTGGACAAAACTAATGACTTTGTTCTTAGACACAAACTAACGGTCCTTGCTCCACAAGATATCGCTGCAATCCTGAATCAAGTCCAGCCAAAACATCTCTCATCTCAGAGACATCTCCGTCTTCAAACTTCCCTCCTCTTGCCTGATAATGTCACTCTACAACGATGTTACTCCTTAAACCCGGCCACTCTTCTGCCACTTCCCAAGGGGGGAGTACCACAATACTGATACAGTCTGGACATCAATCCTGACGGTTATAATAACCTTCAAGTGAAAAAGCCCCACAGTTCCACATGATGAACAGCCCGAGAGTTATCTACATTGCACCCTGTGGTTCAAGGACACCCCAGGTCCTGACCCATACTATGAAGAAGAACGGGTAGAAATACACATCACACTGACAGACCTGTTCTGTGACTCCAAAGAAAACATGGTTCTCCTAGTCTATCTGCCTATGGAGGTATCGCATTTATATCACCATTGGGAGGTGGCTGTTCCTCATATCTCTTTCACCAAGTCTCCAGATCTCTCATGGAAGGAACTCGGCCAAATGGCCAAAACATGGAATATTGCAACTCAAGAACAGCTCACGTTAACGGGGGTCACTAAAAAGACCATAAATTGTAACACAGTCGGTTACCCTCGCTATCACACAGAGATATGTGAAGACATTCCTGCTATAAAACAGGACCCGGATGCCCCTCATGATTGCTTTGAACAGATGAAAATGGAGACAACCCATCTCCCAACAGTACATGAAGCTGCTCTACCCAACCCTGACTACACTCTGTTTGTGGATGGCTCCAGATTTGCAGATGAACAGGGACAATATCACACAGAAGACAAAATGCTCTAAGCATCTGCACTTCCATCGTCCAAGTCAGCACAAGAAGCCGAACTAATAGCCCTCACGGTAGCATGCAAGATGTCTGAAGGAAAACGTGTTAATATTTACACAGACTCAAGGTATGCCCTGGGCGTGGCACATGACTTTGGCTTAATCTGGAAAACCAGGGGGTTCCTTACAGCAACAGGTACCCCTGTGAAACATGGCGCAGCCATTAAAGAATTGATGGATGCCTTACTGCTTCCTGAAGAAGTGGCCCACGGGAGATTGAATTCAGAAGAAGCACATGGCAACCATTTAGCCAACCAGACCGCTAAGGATGCAGCGCGCCAGTGTCAGGAAGTGGACAGAAGAGTGTCAGTGGAAAAGACTCCCATATATACCATGCAGACCTTACCCACTGATCTCAAGCTCCTAAGAGAACAACAGGCCACAGCCACCCCTCAAGAAAAACAAAGCTGGAAAGACAAAGGGGCAACCCTCCAGAATGAAGTATACACAATTAACCTCAAATTCTGTCTACCCAAGAATATGTATCCAGCTGTCGTCCAGTGGGCCCATGGACCAGCTCACTTATCTAAACATCTCATGAACTCTTTGATTGATAAATATTTTGAAGCACCCGGAATCACCACCTTGACACGAAATTACTGCAGGTCCTGTGTTATCTGTGCCAGATGTAATCCCGGAAAAATAATTAAAGCTGCACCAAACCATTTGGCCAAACCACAGTACCCTTTCCAGAGGATCCAAATTGATCATATCCAAATGCCAAAGAGTGGCCGGTACGATTACGCACTGGTCATAGTGGATATATTTTCAGGATGGCCAGAAGCTTTTCCAGTTGCTAATCTCACTGCCAAGACCATGGCAAAGCACCTACTTACCGAAATTATCTGCAGATATGGAGTTCCTGAAGTGATTGAAAGTGACCAGGGAACTTCTTTCACCGCCTTGCTAACCAAAGAAATCTGGGCAGCACTGGGGGTGACCCTTGCATTCCACACACCCTATCACCCACAGAGTAGTGGTAAGGTAGAACGCATGAATGGCACTTTGAAAGCAAGAATGCTTAAAGGACCACTATAATGCCAGGAAAACATACTCGTTTTCCTGGCACTATAGTGCCCTGAGGGTGCCCCCACCCTCAGGGTCCCACTCCCGCCCGGCTCTGGAAGGGGGAAAGAGGTTAAAACTTACCTTTTTCCAGCGCTGGGCGGAGAGCTCTCCTCCTCCGATCCTCCTCTTCTCCTCCCCGTCGGCTGAATGCGCACGCGCGGCAAGAGCTACGCGCGCATTCAACCGGTCACATAGGAAAGCATTCATAATGCTTTCCTATGGACGCTGGTGTGCTCTCACTGTGAAAATCACAGTGAGAAGCACGCAAGCGCCTCTATTGGCTGTCAACGAGACAGCCGCTAGAGGAAATAGGGGAAGGCTTAACCCATTTATAAACATAGCAGTTTCTCTGAAACTGCTATGTTTATGAAAAAATGGGTTAACCCTAGCTGGACCAGGCACCCAGACCACTTATAAAACCTTGCCCCGCCCTGCAATTAGGCTAAGAACACTCTGATTGGTGGGTTTAAGCCAATCAGAGTGCTCTTTGTCATTTTACACAGCGTGGGAAAATTCAAAAGAATTTTCCCACGCTGTGTAAAATGACACAGAGCACTGTGATTGGATGGATTTCAAGCCATCCAATCACAGTGCTCTGTGTCATTTTACACAGCGTAGGAAAATTCAAAAGAACTTTCCCACGCTGTGTAAAATGACATAGAGCACTGTGATTGGAATGACTTGAAATCCAATCACAGTGCTCTGTGTAATTTAACACAGCGTGGGAAAATTCAAATGTCACAAGAAACTAACCTACCCTGGCCGGAGATTATAGTGTAAGGTACACCCCAAGAGGGAAGTTTAGCTTGTCCCCCTATGAAATTCTATTCAGAACAGCACCCCGGTTAGGCTGTTATTTTCCCCATCAACTTCAAATTCAGTCAAATGCAATGGTAGACTTGTGGGGATATTTATGGGATGATAATATTATGCAGTTGAGAATTGCCCACTATTTCAATTCTCTTAGATCTTAGAGATCGTTATCATGTAAGTGAAATGTATTCCATACAAATAAAATCACAATTTGTTATAAAAATAGACATAATTTATTGTGACAAATAAAATAACAATAATATTAGGCAGCATGCATGGTAATAATCAGTGGATATTTAGTATAACATCGTATACAGTGGCAATGGCTAAACATAGTACAAAGCTACAGCATCAACTGTCAAGACTTACAAGATTTATGAGGGTACTTCACAGACACAGAAAGCTAAATTTCCAGCGAAAAGCCATAAAACCTTGGCTAACAGTTAGATCAACTGAGTAACTCTTTCAATGCTGGCTAGATCCTCCTAGGCATATAATATCCTATTCTCATGTAATTTTCAATTAAAATAACATTCAAACCAGCTCATTAATCATTTCCTGGAACCATCCAATAAGAATAATCTACTAGATTTTTACAAAAGCCAAATTTAACTCTACCTAAGATATCCGATCTTATTTTAGAGCAAATCAATACACATGGATAAAAACAGCGGTATGCTAACACGTGGTAAGATACCAGTACTATGTAATTATCTGACTCCACCTGCAGAATGGAGTGTTATAACTACATATTCTTTAAGTTAACCAAGATTTCTCAATTATTGAAATCTGACTGTGATTTATCCAGTCATATATCATGCTATTAGTAAATTTCTAATTAATTTAAATTAATCAAATAAAACCAGCATAATTACCAGTTATGAAGTAGATGTTCTCATCAGATGAGTAGGTAGTCCCAGGAACTTGAATGCGAGTATAATTGGTTGTATGGAGGTGTGTAAGTAATAGAGAAAAGTGATGTTGGTTAGAAAGTATCAGTAACATTCTAAGTGTCAAGGAGTGTTTCTTGAGTTGTGTCCAAGAGAGTTTGAGAGTTAGTGCCAGAGTGTCCTGGATCTCTCTGCATGTCCGAATCTGATTGCCCAAACTAACCTTTGTCTCTTCCCTTTGTCCTAACTTTTAAAGGGCCAGACTCTCTGTACGTCATTAGTTGATAAGGCCAATAGGAAACTGAAGGTGTGGTCAACCTGTAGATCGCAATTTAGATATTTGATCCATAGAGGGCAGTCTCGCCTCACTAAACCTTCCTATCCAGGAAAGAGTTAACTTTTCCTGATGACGATTTTTACGTCATTTGGCTTTTCTAAAATGACTACTATAACTTAAAGCGGCACTGGCATGCCGAACTTACCTTTCCTCAATCTCTTCCTCTTCTCCCCCTCTCTCAGGATCTGTTCTTTTTTTCTTCCTATCTTCTTTAGTTTTCTTTAAAATCATAAGACAAAGTAGGGACTCTTTGCCTTATGGAGGATTCCTCCGCTTGACCAGCTCTGACCAGCGGAGGAGCAAAGTGTGCTTCATTTCCGCTGGTCAGAGCAATTTTCCCATGATCCTTACCTTCCCTTTGAGTTCCCACAATGCTTCCTGTCACTTTACACAAAACTGCCTAATTGCGTTCTAACGGAATGAGAACAGTATGTTCGTTTGTTTTAGAACGCAATTCGGCACTTTATTCAGATCGGAATTTCATTCTAATAAATGAAACTCCGATCCTATTGATTGCTGTGGCTGCATCTTGCAGCCGCTTAGTAGATAACTCCCTAATTACCACGGTATCAGGGAGCTATCTACTAAAAGGCTGAAAGACCTAAATTGGTGTTTCAGACAACTTTACTAATACTAAGTAAAGATTACTTAGTATTAGTAAATAATATGCTCTACTCGCTATACCTCGAGTAGGGGCATGTCTGGTAAACAGTGAGCAGCCTGTGGCTGTTCACTGTAAAAAAATCCCAAAAACTATTTGCCACCACCCCTAAACGACGGGTGGGGGCCCTAAAGTAAAATAAGGGGGGAGACCTAATGTCGTCGTCCCCCGGCCCCCACCCCTGCGCGGCGGGTGGGGGCCATAATGGTTACGAGGGGGGGGACCTACTGCCCCCCCGGCCCCCACCCCTGCGCGGCGGGTGGGGGCCATAATGATTACGAGAGGGGGGACCTACTGCCCCCCCCCGGCCTCCACCCCTGGGCGGCGGGTGGGGGCCATAGTGAGAATGAAGGGGGGGAACCTACTGCCCCCCCCGGCCCCCACCCCTGGGCGGCGGGTGGGGGCAATAATGGAGGGGGGGACCAACTGCCCCCCTCGGCCCCCACCCCTGGGCGGCGGGTGGGGGCCATAATGAGAATGAGGGGGGACCTACTGCCCCCCCCGGCCCACACCCCTGGCAGCGGGTGGGGGCCATGAAGATAATGAGGGGAACTACTGTCCTCCCCCCCCGGCCCCCACCCCTGGGTGGCGGGTGGGGGCCCTAAGTCAATTCCCCCCCCACCAAGGTGACTAGGGGTCGCCAAGCCCCTAGTCACCCACCCCCCACCCAAAAAAAGTCCCTACCTACCCCCCTCACCCTAAAAAATAGTGAGGGGGGAATAAAATAACTAAACTGTAAAATAAAATTAAACTTACCATTCGACGTCTTCTTTTTTCTCAAATCTTCATTTTTCAGCCCCAAAAAAGGCCAAATAAAAAACCCTCATAACCGTCGAATTGAAAATAAAATAAAAACCCAGAGCGCAAAAAAAAAAACCGACGAAAAAGAAAAAACCAGAGCGCAAATAAATAATCCATCTTCACATATGGAGGGCTCCGCGCAGACTGAGCTCCGCAGGGCGGGGGAAGGCTTATAAAGCCTTGCCCCGCCCTGCAATTAGGCTAAGAACACTCTGATTGGTGGGTTTCAAGCCATCCAATCACAGTGCTCTGTGTCATTTTACACAGCGTAGGAAAATTCAAAAGAACTTTCCCACGCTGTGTAAAATGACAAAGAGCGCTCTGATTGGATGGATTTCAAGCCATCCAATCACAGTGCTCTGTGTAATTTAACACAGCGTGGGAAAATTCAAAAGAACTTTCCCACGCTGTGTAAAATGACAAAGAGCGCTCTGATTGGATGGATTTCAAGCCATCCAATCACAGTGCTCTGTGTCATTTTACACAGTGTGGGAAAGTTCTTTTGAATTTTCCCACGCTGTGTAAAATGACACAGAGCACTCTGATTGGATGGCTTAAACCCACCAATCCGAGTGTTCTTAGCCTAATTGCAGGGCGGGGCAAGGCTTTATAAGCCTTCCCCCGCCCTGCAGAGTCATTTTACGGTGTGGGAGAGTTCTTTTGAATTTTCCCTGGCTGTATAAATGTTTACAAATTCTGATGTAAAACCCGCCAATCCGAGTGTTCTGTAGGCGAGGGCAGGCTTTATAAACCTTCCCCTTGGCAGTCTGCGTGAGGAAAGAACAGGTGAATGGATTGCCCTTCAATTTTCTTTAAGACCAGGTTTGTCCCGAGGATTTTTATATTGGCGCAATTACGACGGTGTATTGGTTTTTGGCCGCACAGAGGCGGGCTGAAAAGGCGTGAATATTATTACCCGGCACACAGGTTGAACTATTTTATTCCCTCTCACTATTTTTGGGGTAGCTTTAGTGAGGGTGGAAGTGACAAGCTTGAGCACCTAGTCACTGGTGAGGGGTAGTGACTTGGGGCTACCGCCCATGATGAGGAGTATCACCTCATCTCATATTCTGCCGTAGAAGGTGAGGGCAGTGGTCCCCCCCCATCATTATTGCCCCCAGCCTCCGGCCACAGGCTGCTCACTGTTTAGTGGACATGCCCCTACGCGGTCTTGCGAGTAGGGGCATGGGGGAGATTTTAATCTCCCTTGTGCTATTATGGGGGTCATATTGACCCCCATAGAGTGAGGGTTGACCTGGGGGGGTGGCTTATGAAGTGGTGGGGAGCACTGCTCCATGCCACTTCTATCTTTACATATTACAAGGAGGGAGCTGCGTGCCGGTAGCTCCCTCCTTGTAATAACCTGCACGAACAAACATACACTGATACACAGATACACTGATACACAGTGTTAGTTTGTTCGGCTGATATTTCTATTCACTCATTCGTCTGTCTGATGAATGAATGAATAGATGAAATTCCCGTTCCCATGTCCAGGTGTTTCACTGGGCATGTGCGGGAATCTCACAGCGCCATCTAGTGTGGGCTGATGACGTGTCCCACAGGGACTTCATCTACTCACACAAAGATGGCGGCGCCCTGGATATAGATCGGGGCAGAAAATAAAGATAAAAAAATAGGTAATGTGGGGGGCTTAGGGGCATTTGGGGGTGGCTAGGGGGTCAGTTAGATGTAGTGGAGGCCGGAGGGGGGTTAAAAAAAAAACAGGATTCGGCATGACAGTGCCGCTTTAAATTTGCTGTCAGTTTAAAGCGTTTGCCTCAGTCTTTTGGCAACTACTTTGATCGTAATTTCTAAAATTGACAGTTCTAAACTCAATTTCACCCCTTACTTACAATGGGACCTTGTAAAATTTAGAGAGTAAAATTAATTACTTAGTCTTCTCTGTCACTAGTGTCTGTGTTTAAAATGATTTCTATTCTATTAACATCTAAACAGAGCATTCCACCCCCCTGCTTCATTGCTTATCACTTGGCTTGTTTACATAATGCATTCCTTAGCTCAGGCTAGTGGCTAGTTACAGAAAGGAAATAAATTTTGTGTCTGTCTTGCCTGAAATCCAAAATGGAGTCTGCTCTGTTCTGAGTGACTCTGGCAATATACACTTTTAATTTCTATCTTAGCACAAAATGTCTGCCGATATAAATATCCTGACAGACTATATAACTGCTCTCTCTCACGCCTTGACCAAAATCCATGCACAGGTGTTTTCTTCTATTCCAGATCCAGAGTCAAATACAGGCACCCATAAGCTACTTCATGGTGACTGGGCCATTGTCATGAAGTTCATAAAAAAACATACTCTTGAGCCAAGGTTTGGTCCATTCCAAGTTCTATTGACCACGTCTACCTGTGTAAAGTTGGCAGGCAAGAAAACCTGGATACACGCCTCACATTGCAAGAAAGTTCCTGATCCAGAGGAAGCAGAGTCCACCAAACCATGAGCTTCCTGTGCCAATTTTTGCTGCCAGGCCTGTTAAAGGCCCAACAAGTTGCTATAACCAAAGACAATCATGTTTACACATTCTGGTATAATTCTTCGAACACACATGTAGCTACTTTCACCTTTTATTACTGTGATATTGTCTCTTGTACTTTCCCACAATCACTACACTCAGCAATATACAAAGACATATCAGTCAAGAAGGACCCCTACATTTGTGTGACAGGGCATTGGGGACACCACTGTAGCACCTGGAAAGCAGCGGGTTGGAACACCGGCCGACCATGGGGCTACAGACCACAAAGTGCCTTAGATAGGATTGACAGATATGGGAAACCCTTATTATACAGAATGACCTTATGCAAGCCAACAGGGTCTACCCCAATGAAACTCGCCTTAAACATAGAAAATCCCAGCCCAGGGGACGCTGGGGAGTACGTAATGGTACCGTTACTCTGCCTCATTTTACAGCACTGCCGGATTATACCCTTGGATATCGTGGATGGGAATAAGATCTCCATTACTTCACAGCAGCTTGCCTAGAAAAGGACGTTTCCAACAGCAGGTACCCCCCTACAGCAGGGTAGCCGTTACAACCGGGTTTTCATATACTAATCTATGGCTTAAATGGATGAGGTATAATGCTAATTCACACAATAAAACTAACTGTTATGTTTGTGGTGGGGCCAGACCCCACCTGGGTACAGTGCCATTTAATCTACCTTCAGATGTTGAATCCTGTTTCCGAAGCCTCTATGCGCAGTCAGCCACAAACTCATCAGTGTGTGAATCATGGAAAAGGTATACCCAATAACACAAGGGAATATCAAGCCACTTGATGGAATCACCGTGCACCCAGGTAACTACACTTGCTATACAATACACGGAACTACAGGTAAATTTGTGGGTAAGTTCCCTTCTGGCTACTGCACCACCTATCGAGAACCTCCCACTGCCCTATGTCAGGATATCCCCACACCTATTAGTAAATCAAGATAAGTCCATGGGAGACATTTATTGGCTATGTGGTGACATGCAGCTAAGATCCAAAATGACTGGCCTGTGGCACTCTGACAAAAGCTATTATGCCCATACATATCATTTCTGATAACCACCACTTGATTCACCACACACGTATTTTAGGATAAAATGAGAAACCCCTGTTCGGGGTTGTTTTGACCCACACGTATATATTGATGCCATTGGAGTACCAAGGGGGGTACCAAATGAGTTCAAGGCCAGAGAAGAGGTGGCGGCAGGATTCGAATCCTTGATCCCACTCATCACCGCTAACAAGAATATTAACTGGATGAATTATATTTACTATAATCAGCAATGCTTTGTCAATTATACTAGAGATGCCCTCCAGGGCGTGGCAGAACAGTTACAGACTACCTCCCAAATGACATTTCAGAACCGAATGGCCTTGATATGATATTAGCAGAAAAAGGGGGCGTGTGTAAAATACTCCCTGATACTATGACATGCTGTACCTTTATCCCAGACAATACAGGCCCCAATGTTAAAGTAACCATGGCCATAGAGAAATTAGAAAGTCTCTCTGATGAATTAAAAAGGAATTCAGGAGTCCCTAATTCATGGGACAGATGGTTTGGATGGATGAGTGGATGGCAGAGAACCCTCTTCCAAGTAGGTATGGCAGTTCTTACTGTGGTAATTCTCTTTCTCTTCCTGACTTGCTGTGTGATGCCCTGTGTGCAGAAATACTTACAGAAGACTGTAGGTCAGACCATTGACCACACCACACCTACATTCCTACATCAAGATATCGACAACATGGACTGTGATACCCCACACACACCTCTTCAGTCCCATCATCTCAACCAGACAACTGCTTCTCTGTAGGGATAGCGTAGGGACAGCGTCTGTCTCCACGGGCAGGAGTCTGACGCGGGAGATGTAGTGGGTTAGCTGCTACGGGATACCGTGCAGTGAAGTGTTCGAGGCCTGTTCAGACAGATGAGCTGCAGCCATTTAGGGATACCATTAGGGTCAGTTACTAGTTTTCTTTTAGTAAATAGTCCTTTTAAGAGGGGACTGTTGTGGACAAAAATATTAACCCAATTTATGTTAGTAAAATGCCTATTTACTCAGCATACCTACTATCAGTATTATTCTATTTTATATGTGATTTATCTAAGATGACCGCTAGGGAGTTTCCCTTTGACATCGACTAACACCCTCATTAACAAGATGGCGCTGGAATCTGGGGGAGACCTCCAAGATACCAGTGACATCACACCCGGGTAGGAAGAGCACTAAATGAACCACTTAACACCTAACCAATTATTGATGTTTTATTCCATGTTATCTCTGACAATGCATATGATGTAATTTTGCTTTATAAGGGGTATGCCAGCCCCTCTTAATAAACATTCCTCAAGTTTTTCATTAACCCGAAACCTGTGTCTGGTGTGAATTACTTCAGGAGCGTGCACGCACTGTTTCTTTAATTTGGCCGGGGCAGATACACAAGCTAATCAATTGATTGATTGATTCCACATCGCATATCTTAATATCATCAGCAAAAAGACATACCTTACCATCAAGACCTTCTGCAATATCACTAATAAAAATATTAAAGAGAATAGGTCCAAGTACAGATCCCTGAGGTACCCCACTGCTGACAAATCCAAGCTTCGAATATATTCCATTAACTACAACCCTCTGTTGCCTGTCACTCAGCCACTGCCTTACCCATTCAACAATATTGGAATCCAAACTTAAAGATAGTTTATTGATGAGCCTTCTATGTGCAACAGTGTCAAAAGCCTTACTGAAATCTAGGTAAGCAATGTCTACTGCACCACCCTGATCTATAATTTTAGTTAACAATCAAAAAAAATCAATAAGATTAGTTTGGCATGATCTCCCTGAAGTAAACCCATGTTGTCTCTGATCTTGAAATCCATGCGATTTTAGATGTTCAACAGTCCTATCCTTTAACATAGTTTATATTACTTTACTCACTACTGAAGTAAGGCTTACTGGCTTATAGTTGCCCGACTCCTCCTTACTACATTTCTTGTGAACGGGCACAACATTCGCCAAATTCCAATCATCAGGGACTACTCCTGTTAACAATGAATGGTTAAATAAATCTGTGAATGGTATTGCTAGTACACCATTAAGCTCTTTTAATAACTTTGGGTGAATCCCATTAGGCCTTATCGACTTATTTGTCTTTACTTTTGGCAGTTGAAATAGAACCTCTTCCTCTGTAAACTCACGTGTAATAAATGACTCATTTATCCTTTTTCTCAACTGAGGTCCCTTTCCTTTTTTTTCATCTGTAAATACACAACAAAAATATTAATTGAGGCAGTCAGCTAGACCTTTATCCTCTTCTACATACCTTCCTTCTTTTGTTTTTAATGTAACTAATCCTTGTTTTACTTTCCTTTTCTCATTTATGTATCTAAAAAATGTTTTATCCCCCTTTTTTACTGACTGTGCTATTTTCTCTTCTGTGTGTGCTTTAGGAGCTCTTATAACTTGCTTAGCCTCTTTCTGCCTAATCTTATAGATCATTCTGTCTTCCTCGCTCTGTTTTTTTTTTTTTATAATTACTAAATGCTAACTTTTTGTCTTTTTACTATTTTGGCCACATCTACGGAGTACCACAGTGGTTTCTTTATGTTTTTGCTCTTACTGACAAGCCTAATGCAAATTTATGTTGCCTTTAGCAGTGCAACTTTTAAATAATCCCATTTCTCTTGGATTCCATTTAAATTGCTCCAGTCTAATAGTGACTCCTTTACCCATATTCTAATTTTAGAAAAGTCTGTTTTTCTTAAGTCTGTTTTTGTGTGGTGTGACTCAGTCACTGTTCTTATATTAAACCACACTGACTGATGATCACTGAGTCCTAAACTTTCACCTACAGTAATATCTGATACCAAATCTCCATTTGTTAAAACTAAATCTAGTATGGCCTCTTTATGAGGTGGCTCCTTAACGACTTGTTTTAGAGACAATCCCAGTAGGGAGTTTAGAATACAGTCAGGTCCATAAATATTGGGACATCGACACAATGCTAATCTTTTTGGCTCTATACATCAACAAAATGGGTTTGAAATGAAACAAACAAGATGTGCTTTAACTGCAGACTTTCAGCTTTAATTTGAGGGTATTTACATCCAAATCAGGTGAACGGTGTAGGAATTACAACAGTTTGTATATGTGCCTCCCACTTTTTAAGGGACCAAAAGTAATGGGACAGATTAACAGTCATAAATCAGAATTTCACTTTTTAATATGTGGTTGCAAATCCTTTGCAGTCAATTACAGCCTGCAGTCTGGAACGCATAGACATCACCAGACGCTGGGTTTCATCCCTGGTGATGCTCTACCAGGCCTCTACTGCAACGGTCTTCAGTTCTTGCTTGTTCTTGGGGCATTTTCCCTTCAGTTTTGTCTTCATCAAGTGAAGTGCATGCTCAATCGAATTCAGGTCAGGTGATTGACTTGGTCATTGCATAACATTCCACTTTTTTCCCTTAAAAAACTCTTTTGGTGGCTTTTGCAGTACGCTTCGGGTCATTGTCCATCTGCACTGTGAAGCGCCGTCCAATGAGTTCTGAAGCATTTGGCTGAATATGAGCAGATAATATTGCCCGAAACACTTCAGAATTCATCCTGCTGCTTTTGTCAGCAGTCACATCATCAGTAAATACAAGAGAACCAGTTTAATTGGCAGCCATATATGCCCACGCCATGACACTACCACCACCATGCTTCACTGAGGTGGTATGCTTTGGATCATGAGCAGTTCCTTTCCTTCTCCATACTCTTCTCTTCCCATCACTCTGGTACAAGGTGATCTTGGTCTCATCTGTCCATAGGATGTTGTTCCAGAACTGTGAAGGCTTTTTTAGATGTTGTTTGGCAAACTCTAATCTGGCCTTCCTGTTTTTGAGGCTCACCAATGTTTTACATCTTGTGGTGAACCCTCTGTATTCACTCTGGTGAAGTCGTCTCTTGATTGTTGACTTTGACACACATACTACCTACCTCCTGGAGAGTGTTCTTGATCTGGCCAACTGTTGTGAAGGGTGTTTTCTTCACCAGGGAAAGAATTCTTCGGTCATCCACCACAGTTGTTTTCCGTGGTCTTCCGGGTCTTTTGGTGTTGCTGAGCTCACCGGTGCGTTCTTTCTTTTTAAGGATGTTCCAAACAGTTGATTTGGCCACACCTAATGTTTTTGCTATCTCTCTGATGGGTTTGTTTTGTTTTTTTCAGCCTAATGATGGCTTGCTTCACTGATAGTGACAGCTCTTTCGATCTCATATTGAGAATTGACAGCAACAGATTCCAAATGCAAATAGCACACTTGAAATGAACTCTGGATCTTTTATCTGCTCCTTTATCTGCTTTGGGTAACTAAAATTATAGATCAGGGTGGTGCAGTAGACATTGCTTACCTAGATTTCAGTAAGGCTTTTGACACTGTTGCACATAGAAGGCTTATCAATAAACTGCAATATTTAAGTTTGGATTCAAATATTGTTGAATGGGTAAGGCAGTGGCTGAGTGACAGGCAACAGAGGGTTGTAGTTAATAGAATATATTCGAAGCTTGGACTTGTCACCAGTGGGGTACCTCAGGGATCTGTACTTGGACCCATTCTCTTTAATATTTTTATTAGTGATATTGCAGAAGGTCTTGATGGTAAGGTATGTCTTTTTGCTGATGATACTAAGATATGTAACAGGGTTGATGTTCCAGGAGGGATAAGCCAAATGGACAAATGATTTAGGTAAACTAGAAAAATGGTCAGAATTGTGGCAACTGACATTTAATGTGGATAAGTGCAAGATAATGCATCTTGGACGTAAAAACCCAAGGGCAGAGTACAGAATATTTGATAGAGTCCTAACCTCAACATATGAGGAAAGGGATTTAGGGGTGATTATTTCTGATGACTTAAAGGTAGGCAGACAATGTAATAGAGCAGCAGGAAATGCTAGCAGAATGCTTGGTTGTATAGGGAGAGGTATTAGCAGTAGAAAGAGGGAAGTGCTCATGCCATTGTACAGAACACTGGTGAGACCTCACTTGGAGTATTGTACACAGTACTGGAGACCGTATCTTCAGAAGGATATTGATACCTTAGAGAGGGTTCAGAGAAGGGCTACTAAACTGGTTCATGGATTGCGGGATAAAACTTACCAGGAAAGGTTAAAGGATCTTAACATGTATAGCTTGGAGGAAAGACGAGACAGGGGGGATATGATAGAAACATTTAAATATATAAAGGGAATCAACACAGTAAAGGAGGAGACTATATTTAAAAGAAGAAAAACTACCACAACAAGAGGACATAGTCTTAAATTAGAGGGACAAAGGTTCAAAAATAATATCAGGAAGTATTACTTTACTGAGAGGGTAGTGGATGCATGGAATAGCCTTCCAGCTGAAGTGGTAGAGGTTAACACAGTAAAGGAATTTAAGCATGCGTGGGATAGGCATAAGGCTATCCTAACTATAAGATAAGGCCAGGGACTAATGAATGTATTTAGAAAATTGGGCAGACTAGATGGGCCGAATGGTTCTTATCTGCCGTCACATTCTATGTTTCTATGTTCTACACGAGTTACTGTGTGATTATCAAATTCTAACGTAACCCAAACGGACACTATGTTCGCCTCACTAACTTTTATTAGGCTAGATTTTATGTCACCCCTCCCCCTTTCTTGCCTTTTCTGTCTTTTCTTTTTTAATCTTCCTCTTCACATCCAGAAGATTATACTCACCAGAACAACTACATTAAACTTTTAACATTATTTAAAATACACACATCCTGTCTCTGCGAGGAGTAGCTCCAGGAAGATGTTTTACAAAGCCACTGTTGTCCAACTCCACACCTTTTATGATAGAATCATCTGCTTTCTTTCATGTCTCACCTTGTCCTTTTGTCATTGGCTGCAGTCTTGCACAACTTAGACATAGAGGATGGTGTTTTCTCAATCTCGGTTCCTGAATCTGTCTCCATAACACCACTACACTGTGAAAGTGATGAAATTGATTTATCTAGAGAAACAGACTGTGCAAAATGCCTTTTATCCACAACTCTAAGTCTACCAGATCCTACAGTAATCCATCTGCCATTCCTAGTATGTCTCTGCAGCAGTGGCTTTGCAGAAGTTCCAGTCTGAGTTTCTTCACCAGATAATTTACAAATCTCAGACTTCAAAAATACAATCTCCTGCCGCAAGATAGAGAACTGTCTACAGATTAGACAACAACCAAACGTCCAAAAAGTGGAACGTGAAACAAATGCATAGCAATTGTTACACTGAACTAAGTCTGCCATTCCAATGAGGAGAATAATTTAAATCAAATGAATCTTAACTTTATATTTATCCTCCTGAATACCTCAGATTACCTCCACAGTATCTCCAAGTACACTTAGTATCAGTGAACCCTCGCAATCAGAATCTTGTCATTTTAGGTTGATAGACTTTTAAACAAAAAGGCGTTTGAAACTATACAGAATAATACTGGACAGAGAAAGTAGGGGATAACCCTTAGGAATGAATGTTAAACAAGGAAAGACAAAACTGTCCAGTGACCTCTATTGTGTTTAAAAATTAACTTTTAATATTGTCAAAAAGTAAAAAGGGTCTAGAGAAACATCTAGCTCTAAATATGTGACACAACATCAACCAAAAAGAAAGGAGAGGGAAAATATATAGGGTACAGAGAAAGTATTAACAGAGAGAATAATAAAAGACTAGTATTGTCTCAACTAGAAGGATAGATCTGAGCAGAAAGGTTTGGCTGTATAACCTGCTGCCAATAAGTACTTAGCCTGCTAAGATCGCTAATGAGAGCACTGTGGTCATGGAAACAAAGTATCTATTTTGTCTGTATACTAGAAAACTTAAATAGCAATTTGACATGGATAGCAATAGCAGGAACAGGTTTAGCAAAGAGAGTAAGGATAACTAGAATTGTGCAGCTAGTGCTAGTATGATTTAAAATTCATCTGAGCTCACTGACCACTGCCTCCGAGATCATTATTTACTACTGGGATAGACAAGTCACTCCTATGGCTGGGCTATTATATTTTGGCTCGGCCTCCACCCATGAACGGCGGGTGGGGGCCCTAAAGTAAAAAAAGGGGGGAGGACCTATTGTCCTCCCCACTGGACCCCACCCCTGAGCGGTGGGTGGGGGCCCTAAATACAAATTTAACCCACCTCCCCCCCAGGTGACTAGGGTTCCCCAAACCCCTAGTAACCCTCTCCCCCCAAAAATGAACCCCTACCTATCCCCCTCACCCTAATAATAATGAGGGGGGGACACCTTTAACTAAGTACCTATAAAAATAAACTTACCATATGATGTTTTCTTTCTTCTAAAATCTTATTTTTTCAGCCCCAAAAAAGGCCAAATAAAAATCCATAATAACCGATGCAATTAAAAAAAAAAAAAAAAAAATATAGAGCACAAAAACCCGAGAGCAAAACCCCCATCTTCACCCGGCGAGGGCTCCACACAGACTGAGCTCCGCAGGGCGGGGGAAGGCTTATAAAGCCTTGCCCCGCCCTGCAATTAGGCTAAGAGCACTCTGATTGGTGGGTTTAGGGATTTAGGTCCCCCACTTATTCTAGTTTAGGGCTCCCACACACCGCTCAGGGGTGAGGGCCAGGGGGGAGGACATTAGGTCCCCCCAATTTGTATTTAGGGCCCCCACCCACCACTCAGGGGTGGGGGCCAGGGGGAGGACAATAGGTCCCCCACTTATTCTAGTTTAGGGCTCCCACACACCGCTCAGGGGTGAGGGCCAGGGGGGAGGACATTAGGTCCCCCCAATTTGTATTTAGGGCCCCCACCCACCACTCAGGGGTGGGGGCCAGGGGGAGGACAATAGGTCCCCCCCTTATTCTTGTTCAGGGCCCCCACCCACCACTCGGCCCCCCCCCAATTTTTATTTAGGGCCCCCACCGCTCAGGGGTGGGGGCCGGTGGGGAGGACAATAGGTCCTCCCCCTTTTTTTTACTTTAGGGCCCCCCACCCACCTTTAGTTTAAAAGCCCCCACTCATATGTTCTTGTTCAGAGCCCCCACCCACCACTCAGGGGTGGGGGGAGGACATTAGGTCCCCCCCCCAATTTTTATTTAGGGCCCCCACCTCAGGGGTGGGGGCCGGTGGGGAGGACAATAGGTCCTGGCCCCTTTTTTTACTTTAGGGCCCCCACCTGCCGCTCAGGGGTGGGGCCGGGGGGGGGACAATAGGTCCCCCCTTTACTTTAAAAGCCCCCACTCGCATGTCGCTTTTTTTTTTTTTAACAGTGAGCAAATTCTTCACTCTGAGATAGTTGAAAATTTATTTTGTTGAAAGATTAAATTTATTCTGAAGAGTATTAAATGTAGATAATGTCCCATATGGGGCTATTTCTTCCAAAGATTTAATATTCTTATTCCTCCATGCTAATAGATTAATATTTCATATATCATACTCTAATATTTCAATCTGAGTATCTGAAAAAAATAGACCCAAAATATTCTCCTTAAAATTAAATATAATTATAGGAAGATCTCATATTATTGGATTTGAGGAAAGAGTGTCATAATTCTTTTTTCATTTTTGATATTTACTTGACCAAAATAAATAAAATGGCTCCAATTTTATTTTAAGTCATGTTTCTCTATCTCCAGGCAGATTGGTCTATGAACTAAATAGTTATCCCAGTTAACTGTATGTGCTATCATACTAATATTATGTAGTTCAAGAATATTGGGAAAGGAAAGTCCTCCATACTTTTTGTAGAATGTTTGAAGCTATTCTGGGTTTTCTATCTTGCCAACTAAATCAATTTATTGTAAGTTGAAACTCGTTTTAATGTGGAGATGTCAACTCTCAGGGCAATATTTCTAAATAGGTAAGCTACTTTAGGAATTAAATATGATTTTATTGCTTCGGCTCGTCCCAACCAAGATAACTCCATACCTTTCCATTTAGATATTGTGTTTTTAAATTCTAACATTTTTAACCGATAGCTTTCTTTTACTGTTTCTGCCAGATCCATATTTAATTTTATACCCAGATAATCCATAAATCTAGAGTGCCAGTCAAACTTAAACTTAGACTTTATATATTTTACAGCATCAGGAGACACTCTGTTTAGTATTATCAGAGTTTTTTTTAAATTTAATTTATAAGTGGAATTTCTGCCAAAGTCCTTTATAATCTGTACAATGTGAGGTATTGAATTCAATGGATCTGTAAGCGTTAAAAGGACATCATCTGCATATAATGTCAACTTACTTTCTTTTGTACCAATCCTTATACCACTGATATTTTTAGCTTGCCTAATCATATTAGCCAATGGTTCCATAGTCATTATATGTAACATTGAGGCTAATGGCCAGTCCTGCCTTGTACCATTTTTTTATTTGGAACCAATCAGATAACAATATGTACCCCGCAATTCTAGCTGTCGGTGTAGTATATAATAACATGATCCTTTTTCTGAATGAGCCCTCGATGCCGAAGGCTTCGAATACTGCATCCAAGTAACTCCAATTGACTCGATCAAACGCATTTTCGGTATCGAGGGCCATCAGTACCAAACTATTGTCTGTTTGCTTCATATGATAAATAATATTGAACAATGTTCTGATATTGTCCTTGGTTCCTCTATCTTTGGTGAAGCCACATTGATCTAAATGAATAAAATCTGGAATGATTTGTTTCAGTCTTTCCGCTAGACTTTTAGATAGGTTTTTATGTCTAAATTGATAAGGGAGATTGGTCTGTAGTTTGTGATGGGGGTAGGGTCCTTAATGGATTTAAGTATTGGTGTAATTGTTGCTTGCAACATTTCTGTTGGAATTTCATTGTTAGCAGTGAATTGATTAAAAGTTCTTAGTAATAGTGGTAAAAAGCAACTTTTCAAGTAAAAAAAAATAATATATTGTTGAATAACCATTTTGTCCTGGTGATTTATTAGATTTAAGTGTATTAATGATATTTTGTAATTTCAAGTATAGAAAGAGGTTTGTTCAGATAGTCAAATTTTTCCAATGACATTTTAGGAAGATTTAATTTGTTTAAGAACTTAGAAATTTACATTTTTGAGTAATTAATCTCTTTAAGATTATATAGGGAGCTATAGTATTTCCTGAATGTTTGCCCAATCTGTTTTCGTGTCAATAAGTGTTTCCCGTTATTAACCACTCATATTAAAACTATTTCTGTATTTCTTTTATTCTTTAATTTATTTGATGGGTTTTTACTCGTTCGATTGGTTGCGTAGTACCATTTTTGCTTTACAATTTTAATGGCTTCGTTAATTTTTTCAAGGGACCAGTCTGCTACCTGATCCCTCACATTTTGAATTACTTGTAGGGTAAAGGTGTCCAAGGAGATCTTGTGGTGTCTCTCCAGTTTAACTAGTTTAATGTGTAAGTTACTCAATGTCTCTCCATGCATTTTTTTTGTTTGTTCTCCTATTTTTATTACAAGACCTCTCACATAACATTATAAAGTATACTACAAGATCGGATCAGACACCCCATCCCTATCATTCTGCCCTAAGAAGTCCTGTATTTGAGAAGAAAGTTATGTAACATTTGCAGTTTTATTTAACAGACTTTCATTGAGTCGCCATCTATTTATAAAACTACATTCTAGGTTGTTCTTAAGTGATATGAATATTGGTGTGTGGTCAGACCATGAAATTTAACCTATTCTCACATTTGTTTTAAAATCTAAAGTGTTTGGATTTCATAAAAAAATAATCAATTCTAGTGTATGTCTGATGTACTTGAGAAAAAAATGAATAGTCACGGCCCCTTGAGTGATTTACTCTCCAACAGTCTTATAGTTGATTTCTGTTTATGTCAGCTTTATGTTTAATGTTATTTTTATCTAATTTATGATCAATTATGCAAGTAAAGTCCCCTCCCATTATGACTCTACCAGTATTATCTACTCTATTCGATTTATGAGTTTATTAAAAAATGAAGTTGGCGCTTTGTTTGGAGCATATACATTAATGATTGTATCAAGTATATCATTAATCTTTACAATCAGAATAACATATTTACTACCATTATCATTTTTTTTTTAGAAATATTTGCGGAGGGTGGGGGCCATGAAGATAATGAGGGTTGGGACCTACTGTCCTCCCCCCCCGGCCCCCACCCCTGGGCCGCGGGTGGGGACCCTAAGTCAATTTTCAGCTCCAAAAAAGGCCAAATAAAAAACCATCATAACCGTCGAATTGAAAATAAAATAAAAATCCCGAGCGCAAAAAAAAAAACCTGACGAAAAAGAAAAAACACGAGCGCAAAAAAATAATCCATCTTCACCCATGGAGGGCTCCGCGCAGACTGAGCTCCGCAGGGCGGGGGAAGGCTTATAAAGCCTTGCCCCGCCCTGCAATTAGGCTAAGAACACTCTGATTGGTGGGTTTAAGCCAATCAAAGTGCTCTTTGTCATTTTACACAGCGTGGGAAAATTCAAAAGAACTTTCCCACGCTGTGTAAAATGACAAAGAGCACTGTGATTGGATGGATTTCAAACCATCCAATCAGAGTGTTCTTAGCCTAATTGCAAGCCATCCAATCACAGTGCTCTGTGTCAGTTTACACAGCGTGGGAAAGTTCTTTTTAATTTTCCTACGCTGTGTAAAACGCTTAGCCTAATTGCAGGGCGGGGCAAGGCTTTATAAGCCTTCCCCCGCCCTGCGGAGCTGAGTCTGCGCGGAGCTCTCCATGGGTGAAGATGGATTATTTTTTTGCGCTCGGGTTTTTTCTTTTTCGTCTGTTTTTTTTTTTTTGCGCTCGGGATTTTTATGTTATTTTCAATTCGACGGTTATGTTGGTTTTTTATTTGGCCTTTTTTGGGGCTGAAAAATGAAGATTTGAGAAAAAAGAAGACGTGGAATGGTAAGTTTAATTTTATTTTACAGGTTAGTTATTTTATTCCCCCCTCACTATTTTTTAGGGTGAGGGGGGTAGGTAGGGACTTTTTTTTTGGGTGGGGGTGGGTGACTAGGGGCTTGGGGACCCCTGGTCACCTTGGTGGGGGGGGGGGTAATTGACTTAGGGCCCCCACCCTCCGCCCAGGGGTGGGGGCCGGGGGGAGGACAGTAGGTCCCCCCCCTCATTATCTTCATGGCCCCCACCCTCCGCCCAGGGGTGGGGGCCGGGGGGGCAGTAGGTCCCCCCATCATTCTCATTATGGCCCCCACCCGCCGCCCAGGGGTGGGGGCTGGGGGGGCAGTAGGTCCCCCCCCTCATTCTCACTATGGCCCCACCCGACGCCCAGGGGTGGGGGCCGGGGGGGGAGTAGGTGCCCCCCCTCATTATTGCCCCCACCCGCCGCCCAGGGGTGGGGGCCGGGGGGGGGCAGTAGGTGTCCCCCCCATTCTCCTATGGCCCCCACCCCCGCCCAGGGGTGGGGGCGGGGGGGGCAAGGTACATTAGGTCTCCCCCCTTATTTTATTTTAGGGCCCCCACCCGTCGTTTAGGGGTGGGGGCCAATAGTTTTTTTGGTTTTTTTACAGTGAGCAGCCACAGGCTGCTCACTGTTTACCAGACATGCCCCTACTCGCGGTATAGCGAGTAGGGGCATATTAATTTACTAATACTAAGTAATTTTTACTTAGTATTAGTAAATTGGCTGAAAGACCAATTTAGGTCTTTCAGCCTTTTAGTAGATAGCTCCCTGATACCGTGGGAATTAGGGAGTTATCTACTAAGCGTCTGCAAGATGCAGCCACAGCAATCAATAGGATCGGAGTTTCATTCATTCGAATGAAATTCCGATCCAAATAAAGTGCCGAATTGCGTTCTAAAACAAACGAACGCAATTCGGCAGTTTTGTGTAAAGTGACAGGAAGCATTGTGGGAACTCAGAGGAAAGGTAAGGATCATGGGAAAATTGCTCTGACCAGCGGAAATGAAGCACACTTTGCTCCTCAGAGCTGGTCAGAGCTGGTCAAGCGGAGGAATCCTCCATAAGGCAAAGAGTCCCTACTTTGTCTTATGATTTTAAAGAAAACTAAAGAAGACAGGAAGAAAAGAATAACAGATCCTGAGAGAGGGGGAGAAGAGGAAGATATTGAGGAAAGGTAAGTTCGGCATGACAGTGCCGCTTTAAATATCAACCAACCCTGCCAAGTATATACCATCAGTTTAACTACAGTACGTTTATATAAGGTTTCTGATAGCCTTAGTATATATATATTGAACTGATCTACGTCTAAAGAAGGAATCAAGAATGTTCCGACTTAGGAAGTTATCTCTGACTCAGGCTGCAGGTAGAATGAGATATAACTGTTCTATCAATAGGGATCAGTTCACAATATAGACACATAGGGCATTCAATAGTCCCGTTTATTTAATATAAAGTAAAGAGAAACCTTTATACATTACCAAGAGTCTAGGATGAATTAATTCAATTTGGGATTCTCCTCTCTGGGTGCTCTGGTCTGTAATTCAGTCTATTGCCCTTAGTCAGTCAATCTCCTCCTTTCTTAGCCCCCTGTTTTCTCCTTTGATCTTTTTAAGATGATCTGAAGATATCGATCCTCTCTCCTATTTTTCTCCCTATTTAACCATTATTTCCCCCTTATCAGTTCCTGCCCCTTGTTTGTAAATGGGAGGTACCTGGGACTTAAATCTGGCTTTTGATTGGTTATGGGCGTATCTTAATATTTAATTATTAATGTGGCCCTTAGGGACTTTCATCAATAGATGGCACTATTTCCCTAGGTATGAAGATCTGAATTAGATAATTGATGACCTGGTTAAATAAATGAATTGACCTTTAATTCACCTATACTGGGGATATTTCAAATTACGTTAAATATCTGTCTTTGGTTATATATATTCTTTAATTGAAACAGGGTTGGTTATATTAATCATCATGCAATATGTCTATATCCTGTATCAATCTAACCTGTATTATTAACTGATTGATACATTCATCTTTACAAAGAAAAATAGAATCTAATTATATTAGGATATCTATATTACCTTTTACCCCTAAATCAGTCAAGGATGCAGTTATAGACATTACTGTAGCAATCACACATTTAGTTTACATTTATATATAATGCATGATTCCAATAGATTCATTTAAGTTCTAATATCCTGAAAATATGGAAGCGACCTCAGACTTTGGGTTCGTATGGCTGACAAACACTCTGGATTGCCTGTGATGTTTATGCACAAACAATTGCATAGTTTGTATACCCCTTTGAAGCTCTGTGAGTTTAAGTATCTCGGATTGTAAAGTCCCATTGAGTAATAAACCATTTTTCTTGTTACCCTTGTATACAGATAGCTCACAAATTAAACTGTAGATAAGTATTCCTCCTGTTTACTTCTTAAGGTTACAAAATACAAAGTTCCTTTGACCTGTGTTGAAACAGCATTACATGTCCAGGCCAGTCTACCAGCATCCATATTGTTTTCTTTTAATATTAAAAATTATGGGGCACCAAATAGCACAACAGGTACTAGGAATATATTTGAAAACTAGTAGGACAGACTAGGATAGGTTAGATTAAACATTCCAGCTTAGAGAAATATAAGTGAGTCAATACATGTCGCTTGTAACAAGCTGGGTAGCTGCAATAACTATGGGAGATTAATTTACCCCAGAGACCCCTAATGCTAATCATGGATATGATCAGTGTGGTTGGCCCATCACAGAAACTTAGATCATAATTATGCAAGTAGAACTAAGTAGAATTGGATCAGTGGGACATAGATGCAAAGTGTCCTCTTAAATTTCAGCTTAGCTGATACCCTCTGTGGGCTTAGCGTAGTCCTGCTGCAAGCCAGCTATCTGTGTGCGTCGCGGTTCCCTTACAGCTGACCGGGAGGGACAGTATGATGATCCAGGGAGAGGATGTGGCTTCTTACCTTGGGGACCTGCTCCCCGGCCCGACTTGAGGGTAGGTTTTCGCAGATAATTTATCGATGGCAGTTGCTGTTAGTTGTGTGCTGGCCTGATGTTTCTCCATCTCTTCCACCTGCTTCGGTCCTGCCCCTAAAAAAAACCGACACCCTGCGTTGAGTCTCCAGGGGTAGGCATTGTGCTGGGGCACTATGGTGTGTGCGTGTGGCAGGCCGCTGCAGATATCGGTCAGCTTGTGCCAGTACACTTATCCTAAAGAAGGAGGCTGGCATTAGGAGTCTGTGTTCATCTACCTCAGAATGATCTACCTCATCTACCCCACTATTACTTAATGATTGGACTGAATTACAAGAGCTACCCACTGCCCCTTCCACACACTTTTAGGCTTAAAAGCTTTTGTGCACAAATTAGAAATATTTATTTTTGTGCCACTCTCTTTGTGAGTTTGTTTTTTATTGTTATTTATATCAACTGTTATACCATTAAATACTTCACTATGTATGTTTATGTTTCTTTTTACATGTCATCTCTGCTGACCAAGTGGTAATTATAACCCACATATTTGTGATAGTGGCGCCCTCACCTGTATATCTATATATCTTTATATTTATACACCTTTTGTATCTACTGTTTCTGAGGGATTTGGGAGTGATCCCTTCATAGAGTGGCTTGCTTGCACTGCTTTCGGCACTTTACCCCACTTACCATATATCTTTTGTATTTTGTGCCAGTAATCCGCACTGATTAAATTGAGTGTGGGGAAAACGCTGGTAGCCTCTCGGGCCTCAGCACTTACGCACATGGCCTTCACGATTTTAGGTGAAGAACCTGGGCTGCAGATCAGGATGGCTTTAGCGCCAGGTCTTGAATGTGTTTTAGTGATTGGGGCCACAGGGTGAGGACTGGGATCAACCCCACCAGTGCAGAGGGGTGGGGGGGGGAAGGGGGAGGGAGGAGGACAGGGCCAGTTCCACAAAAATTCAGACTTCTGGTTGGGCACTGTGAGGCAGGATAGCAGAGCAGTGGCGGTCTTCTCCACTCACCGCCGGTGTAGGCCTCATCTGGAAAAACAAGGCACTAAAACTCCAGGAGCAAGCCTCGGATCCAGTACCCCCCTCACACTGAGGGCCACTGCTGCCGGGCGGCAAATAGGTTGAATATCCGAGTTTATAAGCTTAGATTGCAGGAGCTGATCTCTATTGCGACCGTTGGTGGTCGGCCCTGCCCCCCAGACTTTAAATTTTTTGTTCCATTATGATGTCCGATGTTTGCAGTTTCTTATTATCTTCTTGGATTGAGGATAGAATAATTGCTTGTAAATTGACTTTTTCAGCCATGGAGGCCAATTCAGACTTCAATTTGCCCGAAATTAAGTTCTGTCTTTTTTTATTTTGTCATAGAGATCATCTAAGAGTGTTGTCGAAACCACTTGTGTGATCCCTTGTGATTCAGTTCTTATTGGAGGAAAATCTTCTTCTGATAAATTAGAAACGTGCAACATTCCATATGCACCATTTCCTTTTGTTTCTGCTGGTAGGGATTTTCTTTGCTTATCTTGTAAAACTTCATGTGATTTAGGCAAGCAGAATGTATTTATTGGTCTGCTCTTTTCCCTTTCAGAAGAGAGGATTTTCTCTTTTTCTGAGACTTCCTCCTTGGTTTTTTTTTTAGGACGCATGTCCGAACTTTTGTTTTCATTGTAGAAATCGATTTAATTTGAGTTGAAACAAGAAACTAGTTATACATAGAGTTGAGCGAACCCGGACTTTAAATTTGGGGTTCATACCGAACATTACGGTTTTTGGACCCCAGACCCGAGCCCAGACATATCAGTGTATGTTCGGGTTGGAGTTCGGTGTTTGGCGATTTAATGGAGTGTTTTGAAAGACTGCCGGGCAGCCAATCAACAAGCGTTTGACTCGTGTGCCCTTAGAAGCCATCACGTCACATGAGCTCTTATTATTGTAGGGAGAGGATGCTGCAGCTGTGAGGGACAGATTAGGAAAGAATTCTGGTGTTCAATCTGCAAACTACAACAATTATTTTTGTGGGTACTATACTACATTTTTGTACCCTGCCCTGAGCCCAGTGCCACAGAGTGTGCACTTGCAACTGCATTTGTGCCAGGCACATTACTTTAATCCTGTTCTGGTAGCTCAGTGGGCAACAGCTAGGCATTTTTAAATACTGCAATTTTTGGTACTAAATAGTACATTTGTGTATTGCATTTCTTGCAGTCCAATAAAACCCTTAAGGACAGAGCTTCAGAAACTTGTCTTTCACTTAATGACAACAGCATGTTTTTCATTTTTTGCTGTTTACGTTCAACTGCAATTTGCATTTTACAAATTTATTGCACCGACACATATTATATACAGACAGAAAGGGCTTTAATTTGATGTAACACACATTTATATAAATGCTTATTTATCAAAAAATACAGAAAAATGCAAAAAAAATTAAAAATGTGTTTTGTTTTTTTTTACAATTTTTGCAATAATAATGTGTGCACAATTAGTGCAGGTTAAGGAAAGTAATTAAAAAAATAATTTAGTGATTTACAGAATATATAATGTGTCTGGGATTTTAAGTTTTTTTTGGTAGTTACAGGTCACAAAGCACAAGGAGTAAAATAAACCTTTAATATGGAGCGATTTTAGAATTTGGTATGTTTGTCTTGTAAGCTTAATAGCCATAAAAGAAAACAAAATTGCCACACAAAAGTATATATTTATATAAAGTAGACATCACAGGCTATTGTCCTAAGGTTGTTTTGACACTTTCTACGTAGCCATTTCACCACCAACCTCTGCTAAATATTGGCGTAAAATTGGGGCATTTTTTACATACAGATTGCATTTTTGCTGGGCACTTTGTATATTTCACATGTGCCACTAAGTCCAAACCCCCCAGATTATGCTCAGCTAAGTCTTCTGAGTAAAAAGACACCCCCAATGAATGTCTTTGGCACTATTTCGTGAAGCTACAGTGCCATATAGGAGACCAAGCCATATCAGTTTTTACCGAACTTTGACGCTGGGCCTATGTGCAATTTCCAAGCATCTTAGCAGGGTTTAAATTCAAACTACCCCACAAAGGCCTACCATTTCTTAAAGTAGACACCCCAGGGTATTTCAAAATGTATATTTTGAACCTTAGCGTGGGATCATTTTTCCGCTAGCTTGTACTAAGTGTAGTGGTAATAAGCGTTTTTTCTGCCTTTTTGTCACACAAAGTTAGTTTGCGCAGTATATTTTGCAAACCTTATGTGTGCTACCAGTGTATAATACTTCATATATTGCTCAGCTATGTCAGCTGAGTACAGCAATACCCCCGTATGTACCTTTGACAGGCATATGTGGATGTTGAAGGGGCACATTTGAGACGCAGCCATTCAGTTTTTTTCTAACTTTGAAGTTTTACGCTGTGTCCATGTTCCAATTTGGAGTAGTTTAGACGGTTGATTATTGAAACTTCCCCACAAACACATACTATTTATTAAATAATACATCCTGGGGTAATTCAAAAGGAATATTTTGAACCTCAGCGTGGGATCATTTTTTCTCTAGTTTGTTCCAGGTGTAGTGGTAATGAGCGTTTTTAAATTAATTGTTTTACTTTTATAAACTCTTTTTACTTTTTAAAACTAGTTTTTAAACTTTTATTTTGCTTATTAATTTTTTTACAGATTTTTAAAATTTTTCTAAGCTTTTTTTACCGTTAACCCCTAACTAGCAGTAAGCAGCACTAACAGTAAAATCCCCATTTTCCCATAACTCCCACTCACCCCAGCTAGCAAAATATATAATTATAAATATTTAAATTAGTTAATTAAATAAATTTAACCCATAAGGGTTAAAAAATAAATAAAAGTTAATCGTCAGGGGTTAAAAAAAATTAGATCACAGTATAATACTGTGATCTGTATTTTGATCACTGTAGGCAGTGATCGACTGGCAGGGAAGGGGTTAATTTTTACTGGGTAAAGGGGGGTATTTTTTTTTTACTTAAACGTTATTAAAACCTTTTTTTAAACTTAATTTGTAATTTTTTAAAGCTTATTTTAAAACATTTTTTAACGTTAACCCCTAGTTAGCCAAACACCAAATCCCCCAATTCCCCACTAACTTCCACCCACCCCAGCTAGCTAAATATATAATTTTAAAATACTTAAATTAATTAATAAAAAAAAAATAAATCAGATCATAGTAAAATGTAATCCCTGCCAATTGATCGCTGTAGTCAGTTGGCAATTGGCAGTAGGCATGTACATGGGAAAAATTTTCGGTTCGGCATTCTGAAATTCGGGACTTCGGCAATTCGACACTTCAGAAATTCGTTAATTTCAGAACTTCGGGACCTCGGTAATTCGGCACTTCGGAAATTCGGAAGTACCCGAATGTCCGAATTGCCCAAAATTTGTCCGAATTCATATTCGGCCCGAAACGAATTGCACATGTCTAATTGGCAGGCAAGGGGTTAATTTTTTTATTAAAATGTGTAAAGGGGGTGGGATTTTAAATTAACTTTATTTTTTTTCTAACAGGGACAAGATCAGTGCTGATCCGTCTCCCTGCACTTCACAGGGAACCCGGAAGTGCAGGGAGGCGGAAGGTGAGTACACTGAGAAGATGCAGACCGGAGCACCATTAACCCGTGCGATCTGGGGTTAATTTTACCGCGTGACGGACAAGGTCTGTCACTCGTCATTAAGGGTTTCTCTCTGTGACGGTCCTCATCCGTCACTCGTCATTAAGGAGTTAAATACTACTGTTACATTGTTGGTTTAAAAAATCTAACTTTTTGGTGCTAAATAGTACATTTGCGGCCTGCGGTGCACTTCATATCTGAGAGTCAAATAGAACCATTAAATACTGTGGTTTTATTGCACTTTGAGAAATTCCATTTTTTTAGGTGCTAAAAAGTAAATTTGGGGCTTGCACTTTATATCTGAGAGTCAAATAGAACTGTCAAATACTGTGGTTACATCGCACTTTGAAAAATTCACATTTCTTTGGTGCTAAAAAGTAAATTTGGAGCGTGCACTTTATATCTGAGAGTCAAATAGAACCGTCAAATACTGCTGTGACATAGCAGTTTTAAAAATTCTAATTTTTCAGGTGCTGAAAAAGTGAATTTGGGGCGTGCACTTCATATGTCAGAGTCAAATAGAACCGTCAAATAATGCTGTGACATAGCAGTTTTAAAAATTCTAATTTTTGGGGTGCTAAAAAGTAAATTTGGGGCGTGCACTTCATATGTGAGAGTCAAATAGAACCGTCAAATACTGTGGTTACATCGCACTTTGAAAAATTCACATTTATTTGGTGCTAAAAAGTAAATTTGGGGCGTGCACTTCATATCTGAGAGTCAAATAGAACCGTCAAATACTGTGGTTTTATTGCACTTTGAGAAATTCACATTTCTTTGGTGCTAAAAAGTAAATTTGAGGCGTGCACTTCATATCTGAGAGTCACATAGAACCGTCAAATACTGTGGTTACAGCGCAGTTTTCAAAATTCTAATTCTTTAGGTGCTAAAAAGTCAGTTTGGTGCCTGCACTTCATATCTGGTGTATGTGTGCAACACTGGCTAGTTATCGCTTCTCAAGAAAGTCTAAAGACTTTTAAAAAAAAATTAAAAATTAGTGTTATTGTGATCGTTTCATATACAGAAACATTAATATACATTTCTATATTGTGAAAAGACACAACTACAAAGTTAAAAACCAAACACCAAAACAATGTGCCAGACAATCTACCTGTGCATGGCTAGTGTGATACAATAAGTCTACATCTTAAAAATGCAATAACCCTCAGAAGATGGGCGAGAATTTTATTTTTGCAAATAGAACTTTGATTGGAATTTACTACATCGGTCACTTGTAATATTGTTTCACACCTACAACACTTGTTACACAGATCTAAGTGATAGAAAACAGATTGATATTTTCTACACTAGAAACTACCAGATAACAAGCTGCTATATTTAAACCCGTTATCAATAGCTAAGAGGTACTTCAACAATATTGTAATTCTGGGGCAATACCCTCACAAGTCAAACTGAGAGGTCAGTTTATAGGGAAAACTGTTGCCTGGATACAATTCTAAAACAATTTCCATATGTTCTTTGCAGACTTTACATGCTGGAAAAACACAGGTGCCAACTGCTGTGGCTTTCTGCAGTGTGCAGACCGGCAAGGAGGGCAGGGATGAGGAGTGGGTGGAAGATGATTTGGAGGATGATGAGGCCCTGGACCCCACATGGAATCAAGGTCATGTGAGTGATGTGTGCAGTTTGGAGGAAGAGGCGGTGGTCGCACAGAGGCACCAGCACAGCATAAGAGGGAGCAGGGTGCAAAAGCGGAGTGGCCACCCCCCAGCGCTCGTCGGTATGTATTAGCTCTAGAATTACCACAGTTATCCAAGTAACAGATAGAGCGATCAAAGGAACCATAACTGATTTAATGAGCCATTCACAGTTTTACTGTAACGGCTCTGCGCGCTTTCGGTGTTCTCACCCTGCTGCTGCTCGCTTGTCTGCGCTGCAGCATAACTTCGGCCTTCCCGCTCACCGCCTCATATGCGACGTGCCCACAAGGTGGAACTCCACCTTGCACATGCTGGAGAGACTGTGCGAGCAGCAGCAGGCAATAGTGGAGTTTCAGCTGCAGCACGCACGGGTCAGTTGCTCTGCAACAGACTTGCCCTCCAATAGATCCTCGTTAAAGGATTAAAAGTGTACTCATTCCAATTAAAGGGCCTGTAAAGAGTCCTGTATTGTTATTTATCGTCACTACCTCCCCGCATCGGGAGTGGGTAATTTGCGCGCATGCTGCCTTCCTTGGATGTGGTAGCCGTTTCTCAGGCTCCCTCTCCGGAATCGAACCCTGATTCCCTGTTACCCGTGATCACCGTGGTAGGCGCAGAAAGTAACATTGAAAGTTGATAGGGCAGACATCCAAATGCGCTGTCGCCGCCACGGTCACCGCCTCCTCAGCCTCTTACTCCACATCCACCTCCTCCTCCTAGAGCAGGGTGCAAAAGCGGAGCAGCCATCTCTTAGACAGTACGCCTGCTACTGCCCACCGCACCCAGGGACCGCGCACAACAAAGCCAGCTCCGAGTTCCCTGGCGTGGCAGTTCGAACGAAGAGAACCCAGTCGATTCCTGTGGCACCTCCCGATAGGGAAACAGGAGATGGGGCAGGAATCTCTCTCAATCCTTGTGAGTCGCCACAAAGGTACGGAGCATTTGCTTCAACGTACCGTTGAAGCGCTCACATAGGCCATTGGTCTGGGGGTAGTAAGGGGAGCTCAGGATTGGTTTAATGTGCACAATCTCCACAGTTGGTGGGTCATTTTGGCAGTAAACTGGGTGCCCTAGTCTGAGAGAATCTCCCGGGGAAAACCTATCCGGGAGAACACTTGCATCAAGGCTTCAGCCACAGTCTCTGCCCGAATACTGCTCAGGGTACCGAGTCGCATAGTCCACAATGGTCAGAATGTACTTCTTCCCAGAGGGACTAGGCTTGGCTAGGGGACCTATAATGTCGACAGCTACTCTGCCGAACGGATCTTCACTAATAGCTACCTATGGAGGGGGTCCCTGTGCCGGTCCCTTCTCTTCCCCACTATCTGGTAGACATCTGGCAGCACTGTCTCAGATCCTGAGAGATGCCTGGCCGGAAGAAGCTTTGGGTGAGCTGAGACGCTGTCCGGCTCCTGCCCAAATGCCCCGCCAAGGGGATATCGTGAGCTAGCTTCAGCAGCTCATACCAATACTTCTTGGGTCTGGGGCTGGCGGTCTCTCATCAGCCGTGTCGTTGGGGAGCCCATTGAAAAAGTGCTGGGTGATCTCCGGGAACTTGGCTTGATGGGAGTTGAGCCAGTTCTGGGTGGCCCTTGTGATGCGGCATGCCCACTCCGCATGGGAGTCCTTCTCCCCTTTCCGGGTCTCCCATGCTTGTAAGAGCTTGTTCCTGTCTTGCTCTCTGAAGGAGTCTACGGTGGTTATGGCTGGAGTGCTTGGAGCCCTCAGGAAATGCTAGGAGCATCCTTCAGCGGAGGAAACCCAGTCGGGGTGCCAGGTGATCCGTTACATTGGTGGCAAGCAGTGGGATGGCGTCCTAGTGTGAGGTAAAGTAGCTCAGAGACACCGTTAGTGGAGTTACAAATTGAGGGCAACGCTAGCACTCGTGAAGCGCCCCTGGGAGCAGAGGTATCCAGCGACTTGGAGCAGACAAGAATAGAAGGCTCTGGAGATGATTGGCTGGCCGAGGTGAGGCAGCGAGTGGCCCAGTATGGTGATAATGTGCCCATATGCCAGGCGATCTGGAACCAGGTCACAGCTGAGCGAAACGCAAAGATGGACCGAGAATTCCGGCTTGCGAACGAAAGAGAACATGATCAGCGGAAGGAGTGTTACAGCAGCCAAAGGGAGGCTGCATTCGAGGAGGTTAACCGCTTCCCCCTGAGGCGGCCAGAAAAACCCGAAATAGGGGTCCTCATAGACTGGTCCTGTGAGGAACCACAACAGGCAGGTGGAGATGAGACCGAAGTCTCTCCACCGGGCCGACCGGGATGCTGGGAAGCTGGCCCAGATCCCCAGCAGCAGCTGGAGTTACCGGGTGCAGAAGCAGGTGGTCCCTACTCTCAAATGTTGAGGGACCTCATAGACTGGTCCTGGGAAGATCCACAGATGGCAGGTGGAGATGGGCCGGCGGTCTCTCTACCGGCACTACAGGGATGCTGGGCAGTCGGCCCAGATCCCCAGCGGCAGTGTACCTTGAAGGGAGAGGAGAGCAGCGTCCTCCCTCCCCAGCGGCAGGGTGAGCTACAGGGGGCAGGGACAGTCGGTCCTGCTCCCCAGCGGCATTGTTTCACAGGGAACGGAGAGCAGCGTCCTCCCTCCCCAGCGACAAAGTATCCTGCAGGGAGCAGAGACAGTCGGTCTCTATCCCCAGCGACAGGACAAATTATGGAAAGGGGAGACAGTTGGTCTCCCTCTTCAACAGCAGAGAGAGTGTCAGGGAGGGGAGCCTGTTTCCCCCTCTCCCCAGAGGCAGTGTCCTATACTAGGAGGGGAGAGCCTCATTCCCCTTCCCCAGCAGCAGCTTATCACACAAAGGGGAGACAAAACGCTCTCCACCGGTGCAGATAGGACCGTGGTCTCTGTGCCCAAACTACAGGGAGTGGGGACAGTCGGTACTACTCCCCAGCAAGAGAGTGTCCTACAGGGAGCAGAGTCGGTTTCGCTCCTCAACAGCAGGACAATGTATTGGGAGTGCAGACCATTGGTTCCCCTTCCCAGCGGCAGTATATGGTTAAGGGAGAAGAGCCTATTTCCACCTCTCCCCAGCGGCAGCTTATTCACAAAAGGGGAGACCCTAGTCTCCCACATGACACAGAGGGGCCGTGACCTCTGTACCTGAACCACAGGGATGCGGGGCAGCCTGTCCAGACCACCAGCAGCAGGACCGTTTATTGGAAGGGGAGACAGTTGGTCTCCCCATCCCACCACAGTACCGGTTCCAGGGAGAGGAGCATACTACCCCCTCTGCCCAGCTGAGCACCAACCAGGCAACACCAGCTGAAGCGCTGGCACCAGGGCAGAGTACCGCTGGTCTCTTCCCACTCAGCAACCCACACATCCAGAGAGCCAGTACCTCACACAGCCGTGGGGGAGCCCCTGCTGTTTCTGGCCCTTTAATTACTTTGGAGCAGTGTTTCAACTTTAAATTGGCACTTCGGATACAGCCGAAGTGGACGCCATTAGAAAACCGAACACGTGGCGGCGGCCATTTTGATTCATTCGAATGCAGTCAGCGGTGTGTGCCGTCAAACTCATGGAACTAAAATCGGCTACAGAACGGCATGAACACCGCTGAAGTTTTACCTTCCCTGTAACTAATGCATTCGACAGTTCATTCAACAATTCTAATGGTTGTCGTTCGTCTGTTTGAACTGACTTTAACATGGGAAATAGACCGGCCGCACAGCCTGATTCTCTGGAACTGTTTTGGGCATGAAAATGTGCTTGCGGTCGGTCAAAAGTGACTTATATCTATCTCCCGAACAGCTGAACGGATTTGAATGATTTTTGGGTATGTTTGTATTTGAAATATGATGATTAATAATGTGACAAGACCAATCTCGCCACTGTGCACTGGAGGAGCCTGGTTGCCCGCAGAAAGGTCTATTCATGTATTTCTGTCCGGGCGTTCGGTAGATTCTATCTACCGAACAAACAGCTGTCTATTGGCCTCCCTGGAGCCATGGTTAGCCTGCAGGCACCGCTAATTCAAAAATAAGGTATAAAAGTTATACTAGACAAGTGGAGCGCTATAAACAATGAAGGGGTTTACTCACCCCCTTTAAGTGCAGTGACAATCTTGAGAAACTTGCATAGACATAAAAAGGGGAACAAGAAAAACAGGGAGATATAGTGCAGACGGTTTATCCAGGTAGTTGATAGTAATAAATGGCTTAAACCACTCACATGGACAGGAGCCTATATAGTATTGGCTCCGTAAAGAAGGTCCTTTATGCTCTTTGGGCAGCAAACACCCCTTTGTCCCCGGCAGTATCACTCCAGGAGTATACAACGAGAGAGAAAACAGAGAAGCAGCTGTGTAGAAAGGTACATACTATATTGGTATAAAAGGTATAAATAGTAGTGCTCACCTTTTCCATAGCCCTGAAATCCCGGCTCTGAGGTTAGAAAGCAATGTGCTATTTTAGGGGGGCAATAGCACTCTCCCCAATGGAGTTCCTGACGGTTAGAAAGGACTTTGGACTAAAGTATAAAATAATAATAATATTTATTAGCAGTAAAAACACAATTATTATTTATTATATATTTATTTATTTATTATTATTTATTTTTTATCTGGGAAGGTACAGAGGAATCCTTAAAGAATTTTATAAACACATTAAACACAAATGATTGGGGCATTATTATTATTATTTTTTTTATTCTTTATTTAACTGTTAGCATTGACATAGCATGCTGATTTTCAGAGGTAATAACCATATTCGTTACAGACATAACATTCACATCCCATGCCAGACCCACCATCCACCCTAGGGCAGACCGCCTCTCCTCTCTTATACCCCACTGTGCATAGCTCCGAGTCCGTGAATTGCTCATGAGTCCTCCCAGTTCTCCCGCTCTCGCTTTCCTTGCCAATGCCAGTTTTCTTATTTTAACCAAACACGAGATAAACAGACAGAAACAAAAGACAAAACAAGACAAAAACAAAAAAATGCGTTTGTCTCCAACTCCCGAAACGTAAGCCATTCTGCTCCGCCCGGGCCATGGGCCCTCCATCGGTATCTCTCCCTCCCGCCAATTCCCTCCAGCAGGACAGCTCAATAGTTGGCTATACCCCATTAGTGGTCCTTCCTACATGACCGTGGCCACCCCTTTGTCTATGTTATGGCATTCTCTTCCGCCAACGGACTATCCATTTTGCTTTCTAGAGAAGACTTACTAGTGTCCCTGCGGTAGAGTCAGCGGGAGACATCAACTCCCATATCCACCTCTTGGGGCCCAGTGCGCCCCATGGAGGCAAGGTAACGAAGCAATTGGTGCGTAGGAGATGGAAAGATAGAAAAGTAGGGTGACAGGTTGGAAGGGAAAGAAGAAGACGGGGGGGGAGGGGTGGAAGGGGGTGGCAGGGGGTGAGGGGCCACATTCCTCTCCTCACGCTACATTCCTAGTGGGGAACTCTCCCACGGCTCCCAGATCCTCTGAAAGGACTTGTGGGTATCCCTTATTCGGGCAGTTAAATCAGCCATTAGATGCACTTCCTTAATTCTATTGAGAACCTCTTGTGACGTGGGGACCGTTTGTTTTAGCCAGCTCGCCGCAATGGCTCGCCGTGCTGCTAATGTGATTTTATGGAGGAGTTTTTGTTCCCTCCGGGTCCACCCCTCTAACGATCTGCTTAATAAGTAAACCCATGGGTGTAGCTCTGGGGCCCGGAAAAAAACTTGGGTTATCATTCCTCTAACTTGCGTCCAAAAATTGTGTATCACCTGACAGTCCCACCACATATGCCTATATGTTCCCTTGATACCACACCCCCTCCAGCACAAGTCCGTGGGAGTCTTCCTCATACGGTACAGCTGGGTGGGGGTAGTGTACCAACGGAGCATTGTTTTCACGGATTGCTCTTGCATGGTGACACATACCGAAGAGGTATGATTGGCCTCCCATATTTCTTGCCATTCTACTCCCTCTAGTTCTTCCCCCAGATCTGTTTCCCATAGTTTCTAGTGATAGATGCTTATATAAGATCGTTATCAGGCCCTTGGGCATCCGTTCCTGTATGCATATGCGTTCAAAGAATGTCAATGTCAATGTCAACATATCGTCACAGTTGTATATATTTTCTTTTATACTTTTCTTCTCCTTTTCTTTTCCCTAGATGTCTTTCCCCTCCTCTGTTTGTTTATCCCGTGGGGGCGGTGTGGTGGGGATCGGGGCCCGGGGGGAGCGGCACAACCTACTGGGCCAGCGTGACTATAAAGATGGGTTCATGACGCTGCAATTTACAACATTAAACGTGAAAGGGCTCAATGCGCCACGGAAAAGGCGGTTAGTATTTAGGGAACTCAAGCGGATGAGAGCAGATGTGGCTTTCATTCAGGAAACGCACTTGCCAAAACACGTGGGGTTTAGGTTACGAGACCACACCTATTCCACGGCGTACGAAGCAAGGGCGTTTCGTAAACAAAACGGAGTGGCAATCCTGATACAGAACAGCTGTCCGATGGCGATTACGTCATCTGACTGTGATCCGGATGGGAGGTATGTCATTGTCTCTGGTACGTTGCATTCACACACGATACATTTAATAAATGTCTATGCTCCGAATCAGATGGCGGCCGGGTTTTGGGAGGTGTTGCTGGCGAAGATCCGGAATCTGCCACGGGGCATGCTAATCATGGGGGGGGATGCCAACGCAGTGCCGTCCTCTGCCGTGGACAGGAGCGCGCATGGGGGGGTACCTAGATCCCAGGGACGGGGGAGCCAAGACCGGTGTTTTCACAAGTTTCTGACGGAGGCGGGGCTGGTGGACATATGGAGGGCACGTCATCCGAGCACGGTAGATTATACGTTTTATTCGGCCCCACATGGCACATACTCCAGAATAGATATGTTCTTAGTTAATGACAAATGCCTACCTTACGTCCAGAGTTCAGAGATTGGGTCCATAGCATGGTCCGACCATGCGGACGTATCTCTCACGTTGGGGAGCCTGGGGGTAGCTTCTCCCTGGACCTGGAAACTTAACTCCTCCCTATTGACATCGTAGACCAGATTCGGACTGACCTAATAGACTATTTTGCGACTAACGCCACTCCAGACATGCGTCCGGAAACGATATGGGCGGCACACAAGACAGTGATACGGGGCTCTCTCATCAAGATAGCGACTGCTAGGAAGAAACACAAATTCCTCAGGTTGACTACCTTACTGACTGAGCTTAGGAGAGTAGAACAGCAACATAAACACAGACCCGACGACGGGACATTCCGACAGCTGGAGGCTAAACGACATGCCATCCGCTCCTTACTACTAGATGACTCGGCTAAAGCCATGACATGGTCCAAACGCACCTTTTATGAAAAGGCAAATAAGATGGACACGTTATTGGCCAGAGTCCTTAAGCCTAGACTGCGACGCGGGCATATCACTGCCATACGACACTCAGACGGCTCCGTCAAAACTTTGCCCACAGAGATTGCAGACGTATTTACTGACTTCTTTAAAACACTCTACAACCACTCCTCGAACACAGCAACGCAAGTAGCGACAGACACTGCACTGACACTCAATTTCCTCTCCAGCCTGGATCTACCTAAATTATCCCCAGAGGCGATTTCCAGATTGGCAGGGGAAATTCTACCAGAAGAGGTGGACCGGGCTATCTCGGAGTTGAAAAGCAATAATGCCCCTGGACCGGACGTTTATGATGGGACTTATTATAAGACCTTTAGGGAGGAACTGACGCCCCACCTGACAGCACTTTTCAACGGGTTCAGAGGGGGGGACACACCTAATCATGACATGTCTTTAGCTACCATTATCTTATTACCTAAACCCTATAGGGACCCGCTCCTCCCTGAGAGCTATCGACCCATATCTCTTATTAACCACGACATGAAAATTCTCGCAAAAATACAGGCGAATAGAATAAACCCGTATCTTACAGAGCTAGTCGATGCGGACCAGGTAGGCTTTATTCCCGGTAGGCAATTATTTGAGAATACTCGCAAAAATATTGATCTCATATGGAAACAGGCAACCCTAAATACCCCAACATTATTGCTTTCGCTCGATGCTGAAAAAGCATTTGATAGGGTCCAATGGCCGTACTTATTCACGCTCCTCTCACACCTAGGCTTCCCGGAACAATCTATAACATTAATAAAAGCTATGTATACCAATGTACATGCCCAGGTGAAAATAACAGGTGCCCCACTCAGGCCGTTTGCACTCCACAACGGTACGCGGCAGGGATGCCCGCTCTCCCCTTTATTGTTCATACTGTCACTAGAACCTCTACTGCAGGCGTTGAGGAAGCACCCGGACATCAAGGGTGTGAGAGCGGGGGGGAGGGCGTTTCTAGTATCGGCCTATGCGGATGACGTGCTCTTGACGGTCACCAGCCCCCTAAGCTCAATGAGAGCCCTCCAGGATGTCCTGCGAGAGTACGGACAGATAGCTGGATATAGGGTGAATATGGCTAAGTCCAGTGCCCTGCCGATTAATATCACGGGTGGAGACATCGCTTCCATTTGGAGCACATACGGATTAAAGGTGGTACACCAATCGCTTAAATACTTAGGGATCCGCCTAACAGCACACCTAGCACAGTTATATAGCCAAAATTACACACCACTGATTAAGAAACTAATTAACGAGCTAGAGACTTGGTCGGACAGACCTATTTCCTGGATAGGCAGAGTCCACGCGGTAAAAATGAATATACTGCCGAGGATCCTGTTCTTATTCCAAACTCTACCCATCCGCGTGTTGAAAGGGCAACTACTGCCGCTGCAACGGGCAATAGGGACATTCATTTGGAACTCTAAACGCCACAGGATCTCGAGATACATTTTATATCGGCCGAAAGATAGAGGGGGCTTGGGCCTCCCTAGTCTATATTTTTATTATGTAGCAAGCCAATTAGCACAGGTAGCAATGTGGCACAAGGGGCTTTCCTATCCCCAGGGGATAGGAAATGGGTTGATTTAGAATCACTTATGGTGGGAGCGGACCTCCCACAGCTTCTTATTTGGGTGCCCAAGCCACATAGACCCCAGATCAGAGTCACCTGCCCAGCCATTCTTAATTCCATCAGGCTATGGGACACCATGGCACATAAATACGAATTAGCCTCAGACCCCTCCCCCCTTACGCCGTATCTCCGTAACAGGGAATTTCCTCCGGGCATGGCGGCCAGAGATTACCGGAATTTGGAGAGGGTAGGGCTCCAACGCATATGTCAGTTATTCCAGGGTGCAGATTTCATCCCGTTCGATGCCCTACGACAAAAAGGGCACCTTACTCCATCGGATTTTTTCCGCTACCTCCAAGTCAAAGATTATGCAAAGCAGTCCCATATACAGGCAGCGGCTCCCCACCCGCTAATATAGTCTCGAAGCGTGCCCATGACTGTCTCCAGCTGCCCCCAGTCTCGCCAGGACTGTATGCTTTTGGGCCGTGGGATACCTGTCTGAACCCCCCCGTCCCTGTGCTCCGTCCCCTGAAGCAAAATACAGGAATCCCTCGTGTCCGTAAGGCAATTTGACCCCCCTTAGCCCCTGCTCAGAAGCCCCCACCGCGGGTGGACCCATTGCCATCCATCCTCCCTCCACCTGGAACCCTGCATCCCTCCAGGCCCTACCAGTGCTGACAGGTGCTCCCCCCCATAGAAGAGGTGGCCTTCCTGTTACAAAAGACTGAAACTAACTATGTTACTGTTTGCTAACCGATGGATACTGTTTGTCCCTGGCTAAGTTTAAAGCGAAAAGACGGACGAACGGATTATCCGAACCATTATAAAGGGCTCATTCGTGGTACGAACAGGAGACCCCCCAGAATTGGCGTGTGACGCCACTTAACCCCGTCACCCCGCAAACTACCGAACGCTCGACCCCCCCAGCCAGCGGCGTGTGGCAGCCATTAACCACCCAGGCAGCTGCGGTTTGCGGTTAACCACAACGTAATTGATAAGCCTGGGGGCATCGACGTTCGCCTCTAAATACCGAACAGAATCCACCGAATTAACAACCGAACGACGACCCCCTACCGTGGGCCGCGTGGCGGTCATTAACTTGTGGTTTCTGCGGTTAACCGCAGGTCAAGTACCCTGCTACCAGGTGGCCCCGTTCCCTTACCGAACGAACCCCACTACCAGACAAACAGCGGGACTTCGCATGAACTGATACCGAGTTTAGTTCCAGGAGTTAGACACGAAGTCCCGCTGCTCGCTAAATCAGCAGAAAACATGGCCGCCAACAAACGCTCACAATCTCAAAATGCCGAACGGACTTTATACAGCAGGAACAGTCCATTCTGTTCGTGAGATTAGAGCGCCATTCGCCTGTTTTATCTATACGAACGCGAGCCTTCAGCTGAATGGTAGAATGAATGGTTTTCCTGTAATAATGTACAAGTTATAGATTTTTAGGTAGTTCTCGGGGACATAATAAAACGTGGTCTTTTGTGCGCTTGGAGATAATTAGATTGTAAAACCGTTGGCCCCATTATCTCCAAGCTGGGCGGGTAATAATTCAAATGATACAGTGTACTGTGATTGGTTACCTGCTTGTACTGTACCTGTATTCCATCAGGTCCACAGGGGGCTGTCCTTGGACCTGAGGGATCACATAAATTGCCATGCTATGTGCCAGTAAAGCCAGTTCGTTTTGACCCTCAACTTGCAGCCTCGACTCATGTTGTAGGGATCCGGGATATTGATGCTTATTTCGTGCTTGGGGATATTCTACACTTGCAGTTTGCTCCCGAACGACCTCCGTTCGACTCTCTACAGCGGGAACCAGGACATCCAAGCGATCAACCCTCCTGCTCGACGGGGGGCAATCGTAACACTTCCTAACTATCCGCACAACTCCCCCCCTCCTACGTGGATACCCCCTACTGGTCAGGCGGCTTGGTACTCCGTGATAGGGTGCGTTGCCTGGGGCCCGTTCCCAAACTGTGGTGTCCCCCGAGAGTACTTGGGCCACTCACTAGACCCTCGGGTACCCCCACATCCTGTGGTTGTCCCATTGGCACAACGAGGCACCACCGCTGCATCCGTCGCCCCCAGAAACGAGGGTGACTCTTCCAGATCCCCCCGGGTGCCCCGCTCCCCCCGATGCAACATATCCCCCAACGGGACCATCCATTCCCCTTCCCCTCCACTCCCAGGCTATGCCCCCCAGTCCCCCGCCCAAAAACGGTCAGCCCCCTTCCTGAGCCCTGCCATAACCCCTGAGGGGCTCTACCCCCGTAGGGCACCCCCAGTACCGCAGTGTCATTATGGAACCCCCTCCGCCATGTTCCAGCTCCAGCCTCCCGCTCCCCTCCCCAATAGTTCATTCGCTCTCCCCCTTCATGTCCCCTGTCCACGTCCGGTACCTCCAGTCCCGGGGCCGTCTCCACCATGAGACCTCCTCACAGCCCACCACCCACCATCTGCCACTCCGTCGGCAGGGTCTCCAGCTCCACCTCGGCCACGGCAATCTCTGGCAAGCCTCCCGGCGGTGTCACTCCAAGCCCTCTTAGAAAGCTCTGGGGGTCCCCTCCGGGTGAGAGAGCCTGAACCTTCCCCTCTCGGAACGCCAACAGCCTGAACGGGTGCCCCCAGGCATATCTGATGTCGGCCTCCCTCAGAGTGCTCAGCGCCAAATCCTGGAAGAGCTGAAGATCTGCCCCCTGGTAGGTAAGTTTACTCTTCCTGACCTGCTGGATGAGGGCTTCTTTGGTAGGGTAATGCAGAAATTTAATAATAATGTCCCTCGGGGAGCTGGGGGTCGGGCGTCTGGTGCGCAGGGCTCTGTGCGCCCGCTCAATCTGCCATTTCTCCTCCGGTAAGTCCGGCAGCATCGGTCTGAGGATCTGGAGGACAAGATCTTGCAGTGGCCCCTCACCTTCCTTTTCCGGCAAGCCTCTCAACCTGAGGTTATTTCTCCGGGACCTATTAGCAGCATCCTCCAGCGCCATCTCCACCTCGGCCACCCGGGCTGTAAGCTGTGCCTTCCATGCGGTCCTCTAAAATGGCGGTTCTCGCTCCTAGTGCAGCAATTTCCGACCGCAGGACTGATGTGGACCTCTCAATCTCCCCTGCCAGGTAAGTCTGCACCTCCCCCAGCTTGGCTAAGATTTGCGGAGTGTCCCTCTCTCTGTGCCCCTCCGCTGCTATGTTTATGAATGGGTTAAGCCTTCCCCTATTTCCTCTAGTTGCTGTCTCATTGACAGCCACTAGAGGCGCTTGCGTGCTTCTCACTGTGATTTTCACAGTGAGAGCACGCCAGCGTCCACAAGAAAGCATTATGAATGCTTTCCTATGTGACCGCCTGAATGCGCGCGCAGCTCTTGCCGCGTGTGTGCATTCAGCCGACGGGGAGGAGAAGAGGAGGATCAGAGGAGGAGAGCTCTCCGCCCAGCGCTGGAAAAAGGTAAGTTTAAACCCCCTTCCAGAGCCGGGCGGGAGGGGGTCCCTGAGGGTGGGGGCACCCTCAGGGCACTATAGTGCCAGGAAAACGAGTATGTTTTCCTGGCACTATAGTGGTCCTTTAATATGTAGGTTACTTCCACTGGCGTACATACCAGGGTCGCAGGGGTCGCGACTGCGACCGGGCCCGGCCCACCAGGGGGCCCGGCCGCCCCTGCGACCCGGTATGTACGCCCAGGGCCAGCCTCTTCCCCTGGGGGGCCCAGGAGCCGACCACCCCAGGGCCCCCTGAGGCTGGCCCTGCTGACCCCGGGTGGCCGGTCGGGCAGGCAGGCGCGCGCGCGAGGGAGCACTCAGTGCTTCCTCTTCAGCTCCCTCGCGCACCGCAATGATACCGGAGCCGGAAGATGACGTCATCTTCCGGCGCCGGCATCCCTACGCGGCGCGCGAGGGAGCTGAAGAAGAAGCACTGAGTGCTCCCTCGCGCGCCCGCCTGCCTGCCCGACCGGCCACCCGCCCAGGAGCCCCACTGGACCCCAGGGAATAATCCCCCCCAGCACTCCAAGAGGTAAGGAGGCTGGGGGGATTATATAAAAAAATAAAAATAAATCATGTGTGAGTGTTAGTGTGAGTGTTAGTGTTAGTGTGTGTGAGTGTTAGAGTGAGTGTGAGTGTGTGTGAGTGTTAGTGTGTGTGAGTGTTAGAGTGAGTGTTAGTGTGTGTGAGTGTTAGTGTGTGTGAGTGTTAGAGTGAGTGTTAGTGTGAGTGTTAGAGTGAGTGTTAGAGTGTGTCTGCTAGTGAGTGTTAGTGTGTGTGTCTGCTAGTGAGTGTCAGTGAGTGTGTTACTGTGTGTGTCTTACTGAGTGTGTGTGTGTTAGTGAGTCTGTTTGATGTCTGTTAGTGAGTGTGTGTTTGTCAATGAGAGTGTATGTTTTGTAAGTGAGTGTGTATGTATGTCTGTCGCTGACTGTATCTCTGTCAGTAAATGTGTGTGTCTGTTAGCTAGTGTGTATGCGTCTGTAAGTGAGAGTGTGTGTGTCTTCAGCACGTACCTTTCTCCAGCGCCGGACTCCCGGATCAATTTTCGCACCGGGGCCCCATGGGTCATGTGTACGCCACTGGTTACTTCAATAGTTCTCTCATAAATATTGTTTGAATGTATTCTTGTGAATTATGGAGGATGGAGGTGGTTGGCAAAATCTTTTAGTGTTGCCACGTCCGCCAACCAGACACATGATTGGTTATGCAAATTGTATTACTGCCATTACTAATAACTGACAATGTTGTCAGCAAATGAGAATCTATCCACCACAGATGTTCTTTTTTTCTCAACATACTGATTAATTACACACCATGTGACTTCAAGAGGAGGACCTAAAAGGACTTCCAAACATTTAAAAAGAAGGATTCCTGAGCCAACTAAACAGCTACTGAGGAAGCTCATAGAGTGAAACGCGTTTAGCTGAATATTTTGGACTTTTAATTGGACTTCAACTTGATCTTTGATATTTTATTTTCTAGTATGTATTTATTTTGTTTTTACTGCTAATAAATATTATTATTCTTTTATACTTTAGTCCAAAGTCCTCTCTAGCGATCAGGAACTCCATTGGGGAGAGTGCTATTCCCCCCTAAAATAGCACATTGCTTTCTAACCTCAGAGCCCGGATTTCAGGGCTCTGGAAAAGGTGAGCACTACTATTTATACCTTTTATACCAATATAGTATGTGCCTTTCTACACAGCTGCTTCTCTGTTTTCTCTCTCGTTGTATACTCCTGGAGTGATACTGCCGGGGACAAAGGGGTGTTTGCTGCCCAAAGAGCGTAAAGGACCTTCTTTACGCAGCCAATACTATATAGGCTCCTGTCCATGTGAGTGGTTTAAGCCATTTATTACTATCAACTGCCTATCTGGATAAACCGTCTGCACTATATCTCCCTGTTTTTCTTGTTCCTCTTTTTATGTCTATGCAAGTTTCTCAAGATTGTCACTGCACTTAAAGGGGGTGAGTAAACCCCTTCATTGTTTATAGCGCTCCACTTGTCTGGTATAACTTGTATACCTTATATTTGTATTTGTTTTTTATTGTGGGTAAGGGGTATTCCACTTTTAGTGTTGAGCAGCTTCTATCTTTTAGGCACTGTTAAGTAACACTTTCTATCTCTTTGAGATAGTCTGTTTTGTTTTATATTAAGGCGCCGTTAATAGGTCACCCAGAAGCCGGCGAGCGTTGCCAATTGACCGCCCAGAAACCGCGGCTTAACGAGCGTGTGCCGTCAATTGACCACCCATTAGCTGCGGTTAACCGCAGCCTAATTGACTATACTGGGTGGCCGCGGCTATGCATAATGAACACTGGATGGCAGCAGTCTGCAGTTCACATGCGGCCAGTTCATTCATGGATTTACTGAATTAACTCATTTAACCCAGATAGCTATGCCATGGAGCCTATTCGTGTAATAAAAGACTTTGGCTCCATGGCAATTGAACTGTATGTGTGTGGTCTGAGCGCCATTCGGTAATAATGTGCGCTCAGACCTAAGCTATCTGGGGATATGTTGCATGTCTGTATTTTATGTAATAAATGTAACCTTGTGTATTTTATTGTCTTTTTACTGCCATGTGCTTAATGGAGTTTTGCCTCTGTCCTTGGAGATAATTGGATTACTTCCCAAATATCTCCAGGATAGAGAGGAAGGATTGTGGTGTAATTGTGGGAGTGTTTGACTGTGTATGTATGTGATTGGCTACTGTATCCTTTTGGTCACAGTCTTCCATCTGGTCCCCTAGGGGAGTGTTCACCAGGTTGGAGCGCTGAATAAATAAGTTCACTGCTTGACCCTCAACACAGAGCCTTGTCTTGTTGCTTTTCCTGTTCAGCTGCTAGCAGCTATTCGTGAGGTTCCAGTCCGGGAGTTTGGAGTGCTACTTTGTATCCTGTTTGGGAGCTTGGGTTCTGCGGTAGCTGTGTCTCTAGAAGGGGAAGATCTTCTAAACGGCGGTTTAACACCTTTTTTGCCTGGGGGTGCCGTTACAAATAATATGTGACTTTTATTAATATTGGATGTATAGTTTTTGTGGCGAAACCAACCTCGCCACTGTGAACTGGAGAAGCCTGGTTGCTAGCCTGCTCCCTTTGGACTATGGCCCTGCAGGTTAAACCATTTATTTTCCCTGCAGAAAGGCTTATTCGTGTGATCTGAGTGCCATTCATCTAATAATGTGTGCTCAGATCAAAGCTATCTGGGGATGTGTAGAAATGTGTGTTTTACGTACTAAATGTATCAGTATGTAATTTTATGTCTTTTACTGTCTTTTTGTCTGCCATGTGGGTAATGGAGTTTTGCCTCTGTCCTTGGAGATAATTAGATTCCTTCCCCAATTATCTCCAGGCCAGAGGGGAGGGATTGTGAGGCATTGTGGGAGGTAACTCATGTGTGATTGGTGTATTGTGTAATTGTTGTAAATCCCTTCCTTGCATGGGAGAATCCTTTATAAGCCTGTTGTGTGAATAAATCAGGGTAGTTCCTGTTTTAACCCTCAAAGTGAAGTGTCGTCTCATTATTGGGGGAGGATTTACTGTATGCTGTTAGAGACTGATTGCCAGGAGTGTAAGCCGCTTGGGGGCTTTTCCTGTTCGTCTGCTAGCAGCTATTCGTGTGTCTCCAGTTCGGGAGTTTCGAGTATTCCCTTGGTATGCAGTTCGGGAGTTGGTGAATTTGTGGGTTTGCAGTTCAGGAGATTGGTACTTGCAGTAGCTGTCTGTGCAGCTGAAAAAGGGGAATATCGCCTAAACGGTTTTTAACGGTCCGTTACAGTTTTAGAGTTATGAAAGTTGGGTAAAAAGTATGTTTCAAACTGTACGTCTAATTGTGTTACCTCTCGGGCTAAGGGGAGGAGATGTGTGGGATGTAACCAGTGTTTGATTGATTAATTCATAATTGTCTGTGGGTGTCTCCCTTGCACGGTAGAATTGCATAAAAGCAGAGTGTGTGTCATTAAAAACCTCAGTTCTACATCATTACTAATCTCTTGTAAGAGCTTGTTCCTATCTTGCTCTCTGAAGGAGTCTACAGTGGTGATGGTGTCAGCTGGAGTGCTTGGAGCCCTCAGGAAGCACTAGGAGCATCCTTCAACGAAGATACCCAGTCTGGGTGCCAGGTGATCTGTTACAGTCACCCAGACCACTTCAGCTCAATGAAGTGGTCTGGGTGCCAGGTCCCTCTAGGGTTAACCCTGCCTGCTGTAAACATAGCAGTTTGAGAGAAACTGCTACGTTTACATTTGGGGTTAAGCCAGCCTCTAGTGGCTGTCTTCCGGACAGCCACTAGAGGCGCATCTGCGACACTGGAGGCATTCCATGCCTCCATCACGCAGAGCGTCCATAGGAAAGCATTGAAAAATGCTTTCCTATGGACACTTTGAATGCGTATCCGCTTCGCTGACGTCGGCGGGGGAGGAGAGGTAAGGGAGCCTGACGGGAGGGGGCCCTGAGGGCGAGGACACCCTCAGGGTACTATAGTGTCAGGAAAACCGATTTGTTTTCCTGACACTATAGTGATCCTGGTGTAACTTGTCTTACCTGTAGGCATTCTGCCTCTTCCACGCGTCCGGCTTCCTCTGCCACGGTCTGACCTCTGGGAGGTGAAGGACCCAGAATGGTAGCTGGGGAAGAAAATCGGTGTCCGGGATCCTCGGTGGCTTGATGTCCAGAAACGGACGGAGGCATGACCCCGCTGCCTGCCGGCCCTGCCAAAAACACGTGGAGTGTGAGTGCGGAAGACATCTCCTCAAGATTGGGCCTTGTTCAGGGTAGCGTAGAGATTGACGTGTCTATGGAGCTCCTTGATGAAGGGTTCCCCGAACAGTAGCCCTTTGGCCAACGGTCCCAGTTCTTTGGACCCCAACTTTGATAATTTAGTGTCCATGCGCGTAAGGACTGCCTTCCTCCGCTCCGTGCATAGCGCCAGGTTGGAGTTGCCCAGCAGGCAAATGGAGCGTAATGCCCAATCTCTTATGGCCGCTCGGTCCAGGGGAGAGCCCTGTGAGACAGCTTTGTTCGCCATCGTAAGGATCCGGGCCAGTGGCCCCAATATGTCAAGCACCTTATCTTGTGCCAGGCGCTCAATCCCTTTCCTGGGGTCGCGACCCGTGCGGGTCAGATAGGTGGAGAACATCGGGTAGAATTCGGGTGTCATTGCGACCTTGTCAGGTAAGGTGGGTCTGGGGCACTCTGCCCTCAATCTCTTCCGAACTGCCCAATCTAGGGGTCCCTGAACCCAATAATGAACAAACTGAGACTGATGTTCGAGTAGGGACCACTCAGGAGTCCTGGGGTGCCGGATGGTGCGCGGGTCGAAGAGGGGTTCGTCCGTCAAGTCCATGAATACGTCCTCCACTAAGGAGGAGTGCAGGTGTTGCGAAGCGGTCTCACCGGTTTCCTGATGGTACGAAGACTCCTCTGGGTCTTCCTCATCCCACTCGCCTTCGTCCTCCGAGGGGGATAGATCCGCCCGCCATTCATCCAGGATGGACGGGGTGGGGGAAGAATAAATTCTTCTTCTTCAGGGGAGTATCTTGGTTGTGCCGGTGATGAAGTGGTCGGTCGCTTCGCAGGAGCCTTACCCTTGAGGGTACCTAGCTCAGGGCCTTCACCCTTCCAGTAGCGCTTAGGTGCGCGTGACTGGTCTCCGTCCGTTGAGTCAGGACCAGACACTATCAGCGTGCACTGGGTCTCCGTTATGTCCCTATCTTGGGATGTTAGGGGCAGTTCCCGTGAGAGCGCTTTCTCCATGGAAGTGGCGACAGCTGCGTTGATCATCGCCTGTAGGCTCTCTTGGGTTGGAGCATCCATAATCTGACCGGAGCATGACCCAGGGGTGAGAAATGACAGGTGTCACTCCAGCTAGTATGGGAGCAGAGTTTATATGGACACAATTTCTAGTGTCTATACCGTGGTCGGGGTGTCCCCGGGTAATACAAAATTCCACGTATATACTCCTAGGCCTGTGGCCGGAGGGTATATGGGCACGGCAAGCACCGGCTTATCAATAGGGCACTGTCAGGGCAGGCCAGTCAATGGGACACAGACATAGCAGGCCAGTCAAAGTGGCACAGACAGAGCAGGCCAAGTCACTTATAAGTGGTGCCTCAATCAGCATTAAGGGTCATTGTTAGGGAAGCACTCCTTATCCGTGTAATTATAGGTCCAGGGGCACCTTGTGATAATAGGCCAGATGTAAGCCTCTGATACAGTAGTTATGGTGCATGCAGGGAATAGGCTCCCACCAGAAGCAAGTGTATGAAGTATGGTGTAGTACACTGTGTAGGACACCCTCAATTGTCCACCAATGAATAACCACCTGCAGAATCAAATATACATAGAGGTAATCTGAAGGCCGGTGAAACCCAGGCTTGGTGCAGGAGAAAGGGACTGCTCCCAGCCTGCCCGCTTATATATGGGCCTCAGGCTGAATTAATTCCTGGCTCACTGGCGAGGAGAGCAAGCCTCAAACAGCCGTTAATCTCCCAGCATTAATCTGACAGGCAGGAGAGGGGGCGAGCGATAGTGCTCCCTCCTCCACCCGGCGGACACACGCGGTCCGCGGCAGGCAGCCACGTGTAGAGGCTCCAGTTGGCGCGCGCGCTCAATAGCGCAGCAACCCGCGACCGGAGGGAAAAAACACAGACGGGACTGCTGGAGACGTGCTCCATGGTCCCGGAGCTCGGGGGAATCGGAGGAGGCAACACAGGCCGGCCTCCAGAAACCTGTAAAGCCGAAAACGGGATAGACACAGAAGGCAGATTTAAGGGGACAGAAAGGGGGAAGAATCCCCAGAGGAGATATATAGGAACCAGAGGGACACAAAGCTCCGCACAATCCCCAGAGCAATAGGCAGAGGGGCATAAAGCTAATCACACCAACAAGTCCCCAAATAATAAAATCTGTAAGACACTGAAAATATAATTAAAATCCCAAAGCCACCAACTAATATAAGCAGGAGGGAGTGGTACTCTGACCTGTACTGATGCGGAGCAGCAAAGAAAGAGGAAATAGAATGTGGAGAAGGGAGTTATATGGTCTCCTTGCTGTTTTCTGATTGGTTGTTTACTCTCTGTTTTTTTTGCTGCTGTGGAGTTCTAGTAAAGAGAGACACAAGCAAATATGAAGCCTCCTGTCATGTTATAAAATTAATATGCAAAACTGCAATATTGTATCTAACTGTCTGTGTATGTGACTGGTTTCACAAGTTGGGGTCATTTACTTGATAACAGTAAATGGATCAAAGCTTTCAGTTGCATTTTACACCACCCAGCTAAAACAACCATGGAACTATGTGTTTTCCCAAGCTATCCTGTCCCTAAAAGAAGTCCAGGCCTGCTCCCAACCTACCCAAAAAACAACCTTAACTGGTCACATCTTACACAATGTTACAGTATAGCTGGAGGGAAGAGATCCAAGGGAAAGACTTGTGTAAAGACAGAACTCTCTGGAAAAAGTGGGTTAGATAAACCACTTTTGGGAGGGAAAGGGGATTCTGGGACTTGTGGTTAATGACTTCAAGATTCAGTCTTTAAAAGAACAACAGTCAAGGAGGTTGGGCTCCCCTCTTTGTCTCTTTTGGAGAGGACAGTGCAATAAGCACCGGTGCCATGGTTAACTGAGAGAGACTGTCCCAGACTACCCATGATGAAGGCGCAAGGGGAAGATCTTCATTTAAATTTCTAAGTATTGCCCTTTTACTATGTATATTTTGATTATGTACTGAATATGGTTATAATGTGTAATGTTTATATCCTTCTAAAATCTGTAACAGTATTGTAAGGAAACCAAGTGCATTTAAACCTCAATCGGTAGTTTCCTCCCGAACCGCCAGAGCCTAGGTAATATAGCCCTCCGTTCGGTAGTTATGGTAGACAAATCTCAATTGTAATTCCAATAGCGTCCCTGGATAAT
>OW240915.1:665389-678045 GCA_933207985.1 Pelobates cultripes
TCCCACAGTAAAACACAGGAACTCCCAAACAGCATACGTAGTCAGAATAAGGGTACAAAGATGAACTGAAGGTTTATTGACAGGCATGCTCTTTTTATGGAATTCAGCCCATGCAAGGGAGCCTCCCATATAATTAGCCATACATCCAATCCTAACAATATACATACTGTACATCTCCTCCCCTCAGATAACCATTAAACACAATTAAAACGTAACAGAAATTCCCCAAAGTTTGGATGTACCCCAAGGACTTGGGGTACAGACATAATTTTGGTGTCCCCAGATAGCTGGGGGACCAACATATAAAAAAACTCAGTTCACTCGGTTCAGCCGTTCAGGAGATATGGGACTTAGAAGTTTTGACCGACTGCACGGGCAAAGTAGCCGAAAACAGTTCCATGAATTCTGGCCCTGCAGTCGGTCTTAGGTCGCATGAAAAAACCTCCCGAACGGCCGGCCATCCAGCTACCATCCTTGGTTCGCTTGATTCCCCATCCGTAACTAAGTCTTTCTACCGAACGCCCGGTCGTTCGGTAGTTTGGAAGGGGGTTTACCGAAGGTCTGGAGGCTTCAGCGGTGTTCGCCTGTTTGAGTGTCCGTTTTCAGTTCCAGACACTCAACGGCAAACACCGCTGTTCGGGAGCTAAAATGGCCGCGAACACGTGGAAGTCCCGAAATGGCGGCGAGACATGCCGTTCGTGCAGAACTTCTGTCGAACGTAATCCAGCCAGCAAGGGGGTACAGTCTGTATAATGGGCAACAGGGTGGTCTGGATTCGGTAGTTTTACCTACCGAATCCCATAGGGAACATTACTATTAAACAAACGAATACAAAGAGTCAATTTACAGCATAAGAGGGGCATTTCTTCACAAGTATCCTAAATTAATCTTTACAATACATTTTATTATACACTTGTGTTTGTCTTATTTCGCACACATTCTCTAAAAGAATGTCCTTGTAAGAGGGTCATCATTTCTTACAGTGAGTATTCTCCACTTACTCCACTGAACCTTACTTTAGAATACAAACAGATGATGGTAAGTCTTGGCTTTTTCTGTTCAGATACTGCATGGTAGGTTTACACTTTATGTTCTATAATATGTAGTGGATTGGTTTACGACGTTTGTTATGATTATTTGTGCATTGTTACTCACTGTGTTGCTCTTTTTTTACGTCCAATTCCATTTGGCTAAACCTTTTTTCGATATTTTACAGCTTGAAACGCTTTGGATTTCCTAATTTGGAGTATTTCTGGTTGTATTACTACATGTTGTTATTTCTTGGATTATTTTTGGTTTTTGTTATTTGGTTTAGGAACTTGTGATGTCGCAAGATGAAGAGGAAGTACCAATAGCAAAGTATAGGTTAAGTCAAGTAAAACAAAGTGACCAGTCCTCTGACCTTTCTTGTGATGGAGCAGCAAAGAAAGAGGCAGTGCATCAGTTTCCTATACCTCTGATTACCTATGGCTACTTATGATTGATTCTTGGTTTTTCAATATATTTCTTTGCAGCTATAGATTTTCATCTAGTAGCATGGTCAATTATAGTTATTCCAGTTCTATAAAACAATTTCTGGATCAGACTACATCATTTGAGAACCCTGTACCTCAGATGCCAGAGATGTTTTAGATTTGGGCCTCATCCTCCTAAAGGAATTATGTTTACCAGGGTATATCAGAATGGATTTTCTTTATTGACGTTGTTATTTTGACTCCTTAACATCTATTAGTCAGCTGCTGGTCCAGGCAATATCTGAGTCTAAGGAGGGAAGCACAGCATTAAATCTAGATTTTTTTTTTTACTAGATTGGAGCATATTTCCAAACTGCAGTACGAGAAAAGGAACTAGCTACATGTAGAGCAGAGTTTATTGGAGTTTGTAGCCAGATTATTACTGTAATCAGAACACGCTGGGCACATTGTTAGAAATGAAATTTATTTTCATGTCACATTGTGACTCTACATTTATAGCAGCTACAGCAAGGACACACGGTGACACACACAATTTGATATATTATTACAAGTCCCCATTTAAACCAGGATTACTAACTCTCATTGCACAACTACCCTGGCTTCCGTCACCTGACAGGCAACAGGACAGGGAAGACCATGGTAAGATCTCACCACTGGATATTGGGGAGTCCCAAGTAATATCTCACCACTGGGTGTTTGGATGTTCCTGATAATATTTCACGATTGGGTGTTGGGGAACCCCTAGTAAGATCTCACCGTTGGGTGTTGGGGAACCCCTAGTAAGATCTCACCGTTGGGTGTTGGGGAGCTCCTGATAAGATCTCACCCTTGGGTGTTGGGGAGCCCCTGGTAAGATATCACCATTGAGTATTGTGAATTCCATAATACAATTAGTTATTTGTCAGTTTTCTTCCCCAGAACTCCAAGATGAAGGAATCCTCACAAGGATGCCAACGACATTATTTGCATTGCCACCTTGAGGGAAAATACTATCTCAGAATTTGTCAGCAGAGCCTTGGAAACTGAATAATTGATCACTCTTATGGCACATTTTACATTAACTAAGAATACTGCATGTGCTGACATCTTTAATCTGGTAACTAATATGTTAATTACCAGTCCATTAAACAGCAAATTAGCCAATTTGTGACAAGTTACAGAGAACTATAACCAGGTGATGGTAGGGAAAATAGAATTATAACCAGTAACAGATCTAACAGCCTGCCACAGAGTGTAATAACAGATATGACAGCCTGGCACAGAGTGTAATAACAGATCTAACAGTCTGGCACAGAGTGTAATAACATCTGACAGCCTGGCACAGTGTATTATAACAGATCTGACAGCCTGGCACAGAGTGTAATGACAGATCTGACAGTCTGACACAGTGCATAATAACAGGTCTGACAGTGAGTATTATAGCAGATCTGACAGCCTGGCACAGAGTGTAATAACAGATCTAACAGCCTGGCACAGAGCGTAATAACATCTGACAGCCTGGCACAGAGTATAATAACAGATCTGACAGGCTGGCACAGTGTGTAATAACATATCTGACAAACTGGCACAGAGGATAAAAACAGATCTGACAGCCTGGCAGAGGGTAATAACAGATCTGACAGCCTGGCGCAGTGTATAAGACAGACCTGACAGCCTGGCACAGAGGGTAATAACAGATCTGACAGCCGAGCGCAGTGTATTATAACATATCTGACAGCCTGGCAGAAGGTAATAACAGATCTGACAGCCTGGCGCAGTGTATTATAACATATCTGACAGCCTGGCGCAGTGTATAAGACAGATCTGACAGCCTGGCGCATTGTATGAGACAGATCTGACAGCCTGGCAGAGGGTAATAACAGATCTGACAGCCTGGCGCATTGTATGAGACAGATCTGACAGCTTGGCACAGAGGGTAATAACATATCTGACAGCCTGGCGCAGTGTATTATAACATATCTGACAGCCTGGCAGAGGGTAATAACAGATCTGACAGCCTGGCGCAGTGTATTATAACTTATCTGACAGCCTGGCACAGAGGGTAACAACAGATCGGAAAGCCTGGCGCAGTGTATAAGACAGGTCTGACAGCCTGGCGCAGAGGGTAATAACATATCTGACAGCCTGGCAGAGGGTAATAACAGATCTGACAGCCTGGCGCAGTGTATTATAACATATCTGACAGCCTGGCGCAGTGTATAAGACAGATCTGACAGCCTGGCGCATTGTATGAGACAGATCTGACAGCCTGGCAGAGGGTAATAACAGATCTGACAGCCTGGCGCAGTGTATGAGACAGATCTGACAGCCTGGCACAGAGGGTAATAACATATCTGACAGCCTGGCACAGTGTATTATAACATATCTGACAGCCTGGCAGAGGGTAATAACATATCTGACAGCCCGGCGCAGTGTAAAATAACAGATCTGACAGCCTGGCGCAGAGCATTTTACGGTTTTGATGATCTGGAAAGAATACAATCTAACTATACACCAGTGAGGCCCAAGACAGATTGCAAATGGCTGTTGGAATATGACGGCATATCTGTATGATCTAAACTATTATTCCCTTACTGTTTATTTCTAAAATGAAGGTGAAGATGAGGAGCAAAAAAAGAAATAGAAAATGAGTGGATTGGAAATTCTTGATAGGAATCGGCACATCCCTGATCTAAACCAGACTGGGGCGATAACACTGAATGTAACAAGATATTCTGACACGGACACATTGTGGACATTAATCGGTCACTGCCACCGATGATTACGTGTTCCGAACTCCAAGAGATTGCTCCAGTTCCTGTCTGCGCTGCTGGATCTATGAACAATGGAAGAAATTGAGACAATTTCATTCTTTGTTTATTTATAATGACATCGATAAAGACACAGAGAGCACTGACACCTCACCTTGCAGTAAAAATATCGGCTAACAGCCTCCTGAGACCAGGGCTCCTGGTAGAAGTCAGCTCTTCTCTCCTGCTCTGGATTTCCCACCACATCAGTCATAATCTGGAAACAGAACGTCATTCCAATTAAAGCAGTAAACTAGAGACATGAACTATATGGAAAATGTGATTAAAATAAATTACATCCTATAGTATAATCTGAATTTTGTTTTCAATAAATCTTGTATAATGTACTGAATGGCCTGTATATCTCCCAGTCTCTGTGTAATATACCGACTAGTCTCAGACAGGTCTGTATATCCCGGTTAGTGACCATGTGATGGCAGAACTCTCCCAGTCTCTCTGTAATATACTGACTGGTCTCGGTGCTCGGTATCAGACAGGTCTGTATATCCCTGTTAGTGACCACGTGATGGCAGTACTCTCCCAGTCTCTCTGTAATATACTGACTGGTCTCAGTGCTCGGTATCAGACAGGTCTGTATATCCCTGCTAGTGACCATGTGATGGCAGAACTCTCTCTGTAATATACTGACTGGTCGCAGTGCTCGGTATCAGACAGGTCTGTATATATTTATTAGTGACCATGTGATGTTAGAACTCTCCAAGTCTCTCTGTAATATACTGACTGGTCTCAGTGCTCGGTATCAGACAGGTCTGTATATCCCTGCTAGTGACCATGTGATGGCAGAACTCTCCCAGTCCCTCTGTAATATACTGACTGGTCGCAATGCTCGGTATCAGACAGGTCTGTATATTCCTGTTAGTGACCATGTGATGTCAGAACTCTCCCAGTCCCTCTGTAATATACTGACTGGTCGCAGTGCTCGGTATCAGACAGGTCTGTATATCCTTATTAGTGACCATGTGATGTTAGAACTCTCCCAGTCTCTCTGTAATATACTGACTGGTCTCAGTGCTCGGTATCAGACAGGTCTGTATATCCCTGTTAGTGACCATGTGATGGCAGAACTCTCCCAGTCTCTCTGTAATATACTGACTGGTCGCATGCTCGGTATCAGACAGGTCTGTATATCCCTGTTAGTGACCATGTGATGTCAGAACTCTCCCAGTCCTCTGTAATATACTGACTGGTCTCAGTGCTCGGTATCAGACAAGTCTGTATATCCCATTAGTGACCATGTGATGTAGAACTCTCCCAGTCTCTCTGTAATATACTGACTGGTCTCAGTGCTCGGTATCAGACAGGTCTGTATATCCCTGCTAGTGACCATGTGATGTTAGAACTCTCTCTGTAATATACTGACTGGTCGCAGTGCTCGGTATCAGACAGGTCTGTATATCCTTATTAGTGACCATGTGATGTTAGAACTCTCCAAGTCTCTCTGTAATATACTGACTGGTCTCAGTGCTCGGTATCAGACAGGTCTGTATATCCCTGCTAGTGACCATGTGATGGCAGAACTCTCCCAGTCCCTCTGTAATATACTGACTGGTCGCAATGCTCGGTATCAGACAGGTCTGTATATTCCTGTTAGTGACCATGTGATGTCAGAACTCTCCCAGTCCCTCTGTAATATACTGACTGGTCGCAGTGCTCGGTATCAGACAGGTCTGTATATCCTTATTAGTGACCATGTGATGTCAGAACTCTCCCAGTCTCTCTGTAATATACTGACTGGTCTCAGTGCTCGGTATCAGACAGGTCTGTATATCCCTGCTAGTGACCATGTGATGGCAGAACTCTCCCAGTCCCTCTGTAATATACTGACTGGTCTCAGTGCTCGGTATCAGACAGGTCTGTATATCCCTGCTAGTGACCATGTGATGTTAGAACTCTCTCTGTAATATACTGACTGGTCGCAGTGCTCGGTATCAGACAGGTCTGTATATCCTTATTAGTGACCATGTGATGTTAGAACTCTCCAAGTCTCTCTGTAATATACTGACTGGTCTCAGTGCTCGGTATCAGACAGGTCTGTATATCCCTGCTAGTGACCATGTGATGGCAGAACTCTCCCAGTCCCTCTGTAATATACTGACTGGTCGCAATGCTCGGTATCAGACAGGTCTGTATATCCCGGTTAGTGACCATGTGATGTCAGAACTCTCCCAGTCCCTCTGTAATATACTGACTGGTCGCAGTGCTCGGTATCAGACAGGTCTGTATATCCTTATTAGTGACCATGTGATGGCAGAACTCTCCCAGTCTCTCTGTAATATACTGACTGGTCTCAGTGCTCGGTATCAGACAGGTCTGTATATCCCTGCTAGTGACCATGTGATGGCAGAACTCTCCCAGTCCCTCTGTAATATACTGACTGGTCTCAGTGCTCGGTATTAGACAGACAGACTAGTGATGTAAATATACTGTGGCGAAACCGACCTCGCCACTGGGCATTGGAGAAGACTGATTGCCAGCCTCCTGCCATGTGACTATGGCCCCTGGGATGTATTGCCCTTTAAAGACATGATTTGGGCATAATGGATTTGTGTTGTGCTGCTGCTAGCCCTTTAAGAACCATCTGGGGACATACTGTGGAGTTACTGGGTGGCCACCATTTCATGTATCAGAGGCACATGGTGAGAACAATGGATAAAGCACATGGTGAGAACAATGGATAAAGCACATGGTGAGAACAATGGATGGCGGCCATTTTAACTCACAGACACTGTTTGGACTTTTCAACACGGTGCCATCTCGCCAGTATTTGGTGCACAGAGACATAGTGCAGTGGTTTTGGACTATACAGCAGGGGACACATTATACAGTGATTGTTTTTCATTTAGCCTGTATATGTTCTGCAAAATCTGCATTAAACTGTATTTTCCAAAGTACTGAACGGATCTGGGTGAATTTTGGATATGTGGTTCACCCAGATCCCCCGGTTCCAAGGATATACTTTTTTATGGGGTTATTGCATGTTTTGGGGTCCCTGTGATGTGTTTTATGAAACTGTATTTCTCTGTCTGTGATAATTAGATTACCCATTGTGTAAGGTAATTGTATCACAGGCAGAGGGGAGGATTTTGTGTGGGAGTGTCTATGTGTATTGTACAGATTGATTGGTTATTCTGTAAAACCCTGTGGGCAGTACTAAATTTGTGTATTGGGAATAAAAGAGGCTGTATGTGCCAGTACAGTCAGTTCCTGCTTAACCATCAAAGTGAAGTGTCGTCTCATTATTGGGGGAGGATTTATTGTATGCTGTTCCAGTTTGACTGCTAGGAGTGTAAACCTATTCGCATGGTTTTTCCTATTCAACTGTATACAACATTCAATGCTTGAGAGCATTCATATGCTCCTACGGTTCGGTGGTTTTGGTGTCTGCTGCAGTGCTTGGAGTCCTCAGGAAGTGCTAGGAGCATCCTTCAACGGAGGCACCCAGTCGGGCAGTTACATATACAAACAATCTCACCTTGAGGTCTCTGCTCTGAGATAGCAGCCAGTCCTGTATATATCCTTTGGGGTCCCGGGAAAAGCTTAACATAAAATCTCTCTGGATTTTTAGTTGATTAATAGATTCAATAGTCTCATGTATCTGGAGAGGAAGAGAAACATGTCAGCTATGTTTATTCTTTAAACTCGGAATTGGAGTGACTTAAAATCTACAAACAATTTGCAAGCTGTAACTATAGGTTAGAATTTCTGCTTTGTTTGCTGTGTTTTCAATTTGCGAGAGTTTGAATTTCAGTAAAAAGACCCCCACGCATCTTGTGTACTGAAAAACTGCTCACTGAATACTAGATTTGAGTGAAAAGTTTGACTCTCTGCATAGGCGTGCACAGCCTATTGCATTAGGGTGTGCACCCTAAAGCACAAACACATGCCTCGTGTATATATATATATAGATATACATATACACACATATTTATACACACACACATACATACACTGCTGTATTTCTCATACACTGCTGTGTGTGTGTGTGCTGTTAGTGTGCTGTGAGGGTGCTGTGTGTGTAAGGGTGCTGTGTGTATATGTGTGTGTATGTGTGTGTGTGTAAGGGTGCTGTGTGTGAGGGTGCTGTTTGTCGGCTGTATGTGTGTGGGTGCTGTGTGTGAGGGTGCTGTGTGTGTAGAGGGTGCTGTGTGTGTAAAGGGGGCTGTATGTGTGTGGGTGCTGTATGTGTGTGGGTGCTGTGTGTGAGTGTGCTGTATGTGTGAGGGTGCTGTATGTGTGTGGGTGCTGTGTGTGTGAGGGTGTTGTGTGTGTGGGTGCTGTATGTGTGTGGGTGCTGTGTGTGTGAGGGTGCTGTGTGTGTGAGGGTGCTGTGTGTGTGTGTGTGTGGGTGCTGTGTGTGTGAGAGTGCTGTATGTGTGTGGGTGCTGTATGTGTGTGCTGCGTGTGTGTGTGTGTGCTGTATGTGTGAGGGTGCTGTATGTGTGTGTGTACTGTATGAGTGTGGATGCTGTGTGTGTGGCTGCTGTGTGTGTTTGTGTGTGTGTGCTGTATGTGTGAGGGTGCTGTATGTGTGTGTGTGTGTGCTGTATGTTTGGAGGGATTGTAAGTGTGGAAGTGGAGGCAAGTTAGTTAATATCACCCCTCCCTACTTACCTTATGTATGGAGGGGGGACCATGCTGCTGCCATCCCTGGTGGTCCAGTGGAGAGTGAACTCTAGCCTGCAGTGCTAGAGTTCACTCTCGCGAGATCGGCAATGCTCAGATCTTGCAAGAGGAACCCGGTGGAGCTGCTGGCTCGAGCTCCCCGGGTCCTCTCCTGCCTCCCTCCCTGCTGCTGTGGGATCTCCCCACTGGCCCATGGAGGCTTAGAGCAGAGCTGGCGCTCGGATAGCGCGTGTCCTGCTGTCGGTCTCAATCAATAGGCGTGCCGCGGGGATTAGGGTGTGCCCAGGCACACCCAGCACACCCCGTGCGCACGCCTATGACTCTCTGGAACCCACAGGAGGGGGACCTGCCCTCTGTGTGTTGGTTCCCTGTGTTGATACTGACAGTGACCATTTAATAAATAAACGCAATTATGAGCGGTGTCTGTTACTACGGGAGCAAGGCAAGGTTGTCCGGTATTTACACATGGTTTATAACTGACAGTCACTGATCCCATGCACCATAAACAGACAAAAAAAAGATCTGCAGACGAGGGAAAGAGAAGAAACCCTGAGCTTGTACATCACTTGGGATTCACCCTAAGGGGATTTATGGACTCCGAGTTAGGAAGGAAGATAGACTTGGCTGTTTTTATCTTGCTCTGCACCCTTATATGCTGTAAGGCAAGCATGTTATACTCAAAGGCTAACACAGGCCAAATAAACAAGGTTTAAGTTTATGTGGGTAGCAAAAAAAAACAAAGCATCAGTTTTCACAGAAACGTAGGTTTATTTCTCGGTATAGTATTAAAAAAGTTGCCTAACTGAAACCCTACGAGCGTGAGGACGTCCAGTGTCAAAGTAAACAAAAGAGCAAATTGATTTTAAGGAGACGGCATTTGCATATAACCAATGTTTCAGTCCAACTACCTCGACATATTAAGAAAGGTTTGGTAATGGGACTGAAATGGTGAATGTTTGATGTTGCACAGCTCCAAAATAAACAAGATAACATCATTTGTTTTTTAAAGTCCTATGAGTGTGTTGTGCACTTTGGCTGAGATCATCAAACTTGATGATCTCAGCCAATCCAATGCTTTCCCACCAGAAAGCATTGTGAGGTTATCTGCGCGGCAAATAAGCATCTCTGCCCCCAAATCTAATACACTGCCCCATCCTCTCTCTGTAATACACTGCCCCTCAACCTAATACACTGCCTCCCCCAATCTAATAGAAGGCCTACCCATTCTAATACACTGTCCCCCAATCTAATACACAGCCTCCTGCGCCCCCCACTCTAATACACTGTCCCACCTCCTTCCACTCTAATGAACTCTGCCTTTCCCCTTAATCTAATACACTGCACCTACTCTCACCATTCTAATTTAAGACTGCCCTCCCTCCCCCCAATTTAATACACTGCACCCGTCCCTCCCCCAATTTAATGCACTGCCCCCCCCATTTTAACACACTGCCCCCCTCCCTCCTCCAAATTAATATACTACCTTTCTTTTTCCTCCAAAATAATATACTGCCTTCTCCCTCCTCCAAAATAATATACTTCCCCCTCCCTCCTCCAAATTATTACACACTGCACTCCTGTCCTCTATTTCAACACAGTACACAGGAAGGTCACCTGCAGTGCTAGAGTTCACTCTCGCGAGATCGGCAATGCTCAGATCTTGCAAGAGGAACCCGGTGGAGCTGCTGGCTCGAGCTCCCCGGGTCCTCTCCTGCCTCCCTCCCTGCTGCTGTGGGATCTCCCCACTGGCCCATGGAGGCTTAGAGCAGAGCTGGCGCTCGGATAGCGCGTGTCCTGCTGTCGGTCTCAATCAATAGGCGTGGATGAAATGTATATCTTAAGATGAACCGCCCGTCCTCCAGTTCCAGCCCTGCTCTTCTGTGCAAGAATGCCAGACGCTCCTCTGGCACTGGGAGCAAGAGGGAAGGGGGAGTGGCTGGCACTGCAAGCAGGAGGGAAGGGGGAGTGGCTGGCACTGCGAGCAGGAGGAAGGGGGAGTGGCTGGCATGCGGGAGCACACTCTTTGCACTGTAGCACCGCGCAGCCGGTGTGGATTAATAATTAGCAGTCTTGTGGGAGCACGTGATCGTGGCACCAGTCATGCGCCTGGTCGCAGCCACACAGCACAAAATGGCTCCAGGGCAGGCAAGTCACAAATATATTATTAATTAAGTTTGACATGCTTGCTGTAAGGGAAATGCACTGTAGATTTGTGGAGTTTATGTTGAGTAATTTCACCCCTTAGACTCTTACAGTGAATTTTCTGAAAACCAACCTGCAGGTAAGTCCACTGAAAAGCCCCAATAACAGACCCAATGCAGAAAAAAATAAAAGTCCAATTCTGGTATGTAGGCAGTGAATAGGCCAAGTTACATACAGAGACAATAAAAGTGGCCTTATACTCTAATGTGAAAACATGCATTTAAAACACACTAAATGATATTTGTTTAGGAATATTTCTGATACTGGATCTTAATGGATCAGATTTCCTTGTCTTGGATGAAATGTATGACATTCAAGGGGTGACATGTCTTTATCTAACCTCCATATTTCCCAGTTATAGAGGAATTGACAACTGCATTTTGAGACATTTTTGACACCTGATAATTTGATTCCCTAGTATTTTGCCTTGGCTTGTGTACCTTATTGTCCAAAGCAGAGATCTCCTGCTGATTGGCTGTGGACAGCAAGAAGCTGCTCATCTGGCTTTTCAGAGGATCTTCTACTTCAACGTCGATATCATAACAGGCGGTTTTCTTCTGGTCTGTTGGGTCAACACTGCAAGGCAAGGGGATTGAACTACTGTGAGCTCACCTTAATTACTTCCATAGAATAGACTATAAGCCCAGAGTCCATGGCCACTTCTCTAAAGACCTCGCAGAGGGTAAATGGCTAAACATTTTCATTACTTGGTGCCCAGTTGGACAGATCCAGGAGAGAACCAATCCTCAGCCATGCTTTGCTACTATGTGATGAGGGCAAATTTTGTGGAGACTAAACTACTAACACTAATGGATGGGCAATTATGGGATCATTCCCAGAGACCAGAGATGCGTATTGTTACAAAGTTCTATAGCTGGAGGGGTTTGGTATATTTGTAATTGTATTTTCTTTCTTTTTCATTACATTTGTTTTGCATTTGTTTTACAGCATTGTCTTTCTAATGTATTAAAAGCAAAAGTTCCCCTTCAACAACCTTTGTATTTATAATTAAATGTCTGTAACTGAACATATTCCTTTCCTGAAATAAAACATTCTGGTGGCTGAATCTTAATGGAGAATTGTTCATCCTTTGTACAGTCCTGTTAACAAAAATTTCCCCAATGAACTGTATGTTCCTCGCACAAGCTGATAGACTGGCATTATACTGTGCTGCTAATACGAGACTTTGTAACAGTTCCACATTCTTCCTGTTTCATACTGTCTGCCTACAACGTCCATTAAATAGAAACGCTTATGAGACCCAGGATCAGCTGACAAGAAGTTTTTACTCGAACACCTCCAGGACAAGTGGGGAACCTCTTCTGACATACAGCTTTTTGAAAGCTAAGGAAGAATGATCTGACACCAATTACAGGGATTTCACCTTTGCACTAAGAAACACAAAGAATTGGACAACTGGACTGTTTTCCTCCATTGGTGAGATCCATCCATTTTACATCATAGTGTGTAAACAACTGGGGCTGTATATACTTTATTTTTCCATTTTTTGCTTTTTTCTATATATTTTTTCATTTTTTACCTTTTT
>OW240915.1:678145-689367 GCA_933207985.1 Pelobates cultripes
ATAACATATCTGACAGCCTGGCAGAAGGTAATAACAGATCTGACAGCCTGGCGCAGTGTATTATAACATATCTGACAGCCTGGCGCAGTGTATAAGACAGATCTGACAGCCTGGCGCATTGTATGAGACAGATCTGACAGCCTGGCAGAGGGTAATAACAGATCTGACAGCCTGGCGCATTGTATGAGACAGATCTGACAGCTTGGCACAGAGGGTAATAACATATCTGACAGCCTGGCGCAGTGTATTATAACATATCTGACAGCCTGGCAGAGGGTAATAACAGATCTGACAGCCTGGCGCAGTGTATTATAACTTATCTGACAGCCTGGCACAGAGGGTAATAACAGATCGGAAAGCCTGGCGCAGTGTATAAGACAGGTCTGACAGCCTGGCGCAGAGGGTAATAACATATCTGACAGCCTGGCAGAGGGTAATAACAGATCTGACAGCCTGGCGCAGTGATTGAGATAGATCTGACAGCCTGGCACAGAGGGTAATAACAGATCTGACAGCCTGGCACAGTGTATTATAACATATCTGACAGCCTGGCAGAGGGTAATAACAGATCTGACAGCCTGGCGCAGTGTATGAGATAGATCTGACAGCCTGGCACAGAGGGTAATAACAGATCGGACAGCCTGGCAAAGTGTATTATAACATATCTGACAGCCTGGCAGAGGGTAATAACATATCTGACAGCCCGGCGCAGTGTAAAATAACAGATCTGACAGCCTGGCGCAGAGCATTTTACGGTTTTGATGATCTGGAAAGAATACAATCTAACTATACACCAGTGAGGCCCAAGACAGATTGCAAATGGCTGTTGGAATATGACGGCATATCTGTATGATCTAAACTATTATTCCCTTACTGTTTATTTCTAAAATGAAGGTGAAGATGAGGAGCAAAAAAAGAAATAGAAAATGAGTGGATTGGAAATTCTTGATAGGAATCGGCACATCCCTGATCTAAACCAGACTGGGGCGATAACACTGAATGTAACAAGATATTCTGACACGGACACATTGTGGACATTAATCGGTCACTGCCACCGATGATTACGTGTTCCGAACTCCAAGAGATTGCTCCAGTTCCTGTCTGCGCTGCTGGATCTATGAACAATGGAAGAAATTGAGACAATTTCATTCTTTGTTTATTTATAATGACATCGATAAAGACACAGAGAGCACTGACACCTCACCTTGCAGTAAAAATATCGGCTAACAGCCTCCTGAGACCAGGGCTCCTGGTAGAAGTCAGCTCTTCTCTCCTGCTCTGGATTTCCCACCACATCAGTCATAATCTGGAAACAGAACGTTATTCCAATTAAAGCAGTAAACTAGAGACATGAACTATATGGAAAATGTGATTAAAATAAATTACATCCTATAGTATAATCTGAATTTTGTTTTCAATAAATCTTGTATAATGTACTGAATGGCCTGTATATCTCCCAGTCTCTGTGTAATATACCGACTAGTCTCAGACAGGTCTGTATATCCCGGTTAGTGACCATGTGATGGCAGAACTCTCCCAGTCTCTCTGTAATATACTGACTGGTCTCGGTGCTCGGTATCAGACAGGTCTGTATATCCCTGTTAGTGACCACGTGATGGCAGTACTCTCCCAGTCTCTCTGTAATATACTGACTGGTCTCAGTGCTCGGTATCAGACAGGTCTGTATATCCCTGCTAGTGACCATGTGATGGCAGAACTCTCTCTGTAATATACTGACTGGTCGCAGTGCTCGGTATCAGACAGGTCTGTATATATTTATTAGTGACCATGTGATGTTAGAACTCTCCAAGTCTCTCTGTAATATACTGACTGGTCTCAGTGCTCGGTATCAGACAGGTCTGTATATCCCTGCTAGTGACCATGTGATGGCAGAACTCTCCCAGTCCCTCTGTAATATACTGACTGGTCGCAATGCTCGGTATCAGACAGGTCTGTATATTCCTGTTAGTGACCATGTGATGTCAGAACTCTCCCAGTCCCTCTGTAATATACTGACTGGTCGCAGTGCTCGGTATCAGACAGGTCTGTATATCCTTATTAGTGACCATGTGATGTTAGAACTCTCCCAGTCTCTCTGTAATATACTGACTGGTCTCAGTGCTCGGTATCAGACAGGTCTGTATATCCCTGCTAGTGACCATGTGATGTTAGAACTCTCTCTGTAATATACTGACTGGTCGCAGTGCTCGGTATCAGACAGGTCTGTATATCCTTATTAGTGACCATGTGATGTTAGAACTCTCCAAGTCTCTCTGTAATATACTGACTGGTCTCAGTGCTCGGTATCAGACAGGTCTGTATATCCCTGCTAGTGACCATGTGATGGCAGAACTCTCCCAGTCCCTCTGTAATATACTGACTGGTCGCAATGCTCGGTATCAGACAGGTCTGTATATTCCTGTTAGTGACCATGTGATGTCAGAACTCTCCCAGTCCCTCTGTAATATACTGACTGGTCGCAGTGCTCGGTATCAGACAGGTCTGTATATCCTTATTAGTGACCATGTGATGTCAGAACTCTCCCAGTCTCTCTGTAATATACTGACTGGTCTCAGTGCTCGGTATCAGACAGGTCTGTATATCCCTGCTAGTGACCATGTGATGGCAGAACTCTCCCAGTCCCTCTGTAATATACTGACTGGTCTCAGTGCTCGGTATCAGACAGGTCTGTATATCCCTGCTAGTGACCATGTGATGTTAGAACTCTCTCTGTAATATACTGACTGGTCGCAGTGCTCGGTATCAGACAGGTCTGTATATCCTTATTAGTGACCATGTGATGTTAGAACTCTCCAAGTCTCTCTGTAATATACTGACTGGTCTCAGTGCTCGGTATCAGACAGGTCTGTATATCCCTGCTAGTGACCATGTGATGGCAGAACTCTCCCAGTCCCTCTGTAATATACTGACTGGTCGCAATGCTCGGTATCAGACAGGTCTGTATATCCCGGTTAGTGACCATGTGATGTCAGAACTCTCCCAGTCCCTCTGTAATATACTGACTGGTCGCAGTGCTCGGTATCAGACAGGTCTGTATATCCTTATTAGTGACCATGTGATGGCAGAACTCTCCCAGTCTCTCTGTAATATACTGACTGGTCTCAGTGCTCGGTATCAGACAGGTCTGTATATCCCTGCTAGTGACCATGTGATGGCAGAACTCTCCCAGTCCCTCTGTAATATACTGACTGGTCTCAGTGCTCGGTATTAGACAGACAGACTAGTGATGTAAATATACTGTGGCGAAACCGACCTCGCCACTGGGCATTGGAGAAGACTGATTGCCAGCCTCCTGCCATGTGACTATGGCCCCTGGGATGTATTGCCCTTTAAAGACATGATTTGGGCATAATGGATTTGTGTTGTGCTGCTGCTAGCCCTTTAAGAACCATCTGGGGACATACTGTGGAGTTACTGGGTGGCCACCATTTCATGTATCAGAGGCACATGGTGAGAACAATGGATAAAGCACATGGTGAGAACAATGGATAAAGCACATGGTGAGAACAATGGATGGCGGCCATTTTAACTCACAGACACTGTTTGGACTTTTCAACACGGTGCCATCTCGCCAGTATTTGGTGCACAGAGACATAGTGCAGTGGTTTTGGACTATACAGCAGGGGACACATTATACAGTGATTGTTTTTCATTTAGCCTGTATATGTTCTGCAAAATCTGCATTAAACTGTATTTTCCAAAGTACTGAACGGATCTGGGTGAATTTTGGATATGTGGTTCACCCAGATCCCCCGGTTCCAAGGATATACTTTTTTATGGGGTTATTGCATGTTTTGGGGTCCCTGTGATGTGTTTTATGAAACTGTATTTCTCTGTCTGTGATAATTAGATTACCCATTGTGTAAGGTAATTGTATCACAGGCAGAGGGGAGGATTTTGTGTGGGAGTGTCTATGTGTATTGTACAGATTGATTGGTTATTCTGTAAAACCCTGTGGGCAGTACTAAATTTGTGTATTGGGAATAAAAGAGGCTGTATGTGCCAGTACAGTCAGTTCCTGCTTAACCATCAAAGTGAAGTGTCGTCTCATTATTGGGGGAGGATTTATTGTATGCTGTTCCAGTTTGACTGCTAGGAGTGTAAACCTATTCGCATGGTTTTTCCTATTCAACTGTATACAACATTCAATGCTTGAGAGCATTCATATGCTCCTACGGTTCGGTGGTTTTGGTGTCTGCTGCAGTGCTTGGAGTCCTCAGGAAGTGCTAGGAGCATCCTTCAACGGAGGCACCCAGTCGGGCAGTTACATATACAAACAATCTCACCTTGAGGTCTCTGCTCTGAGATAGCAGCCAGTCCTGTATATATCCTTTGGGGTCCCGGGAAAAGCTTAACATAAAATCTCTCTGGATTTTTAGTTGATTAATAGATTCAATAGTCTCATGTATCTGGAGAGGAAGAGAAACATGTCAGCTATGTTTATTCTTTAAACTCGGAATTGGAGTGACTTAAAATCTACAAACAATTTGCAAGCTGTAACTATAGGTTAGAATTTCTGCTTTGTTTGCTGTGTTTTCAATTTGCGAGAGTTTGAATTTCAGTAAAAAGACCCCCACGCATCTTGTGTACTGAAAAACTGCTCACTGAATACTAGATTTGAGTGAAAAGTTTGACTCTCTGCATAGGCGTGCACAGCCTATTGCATTAGGGTGTGCACCCTAAAGCACAAACACATGCCTCGTGTATATATATATATAGATATACATATACACACATATTTATACACACACACATACATACACTGCTGTATTTCTCATACACTGCTGTGTGTGTGTGTGCTGTTAGTGTGCTGTGAGGGTGCTGTGTGTGTAAGGGTGCTGTGTGTATATGTGTGTGTATGTGTGTGTGTGTAAGGGTGCTGTGTGTGAGGGTGCTGTTTGTCGGCTGTATGTGTGTGGGTGCTGTGTGTGAGGGTGCTGTGTGTGTAGAGGGTGCTGTGTGTGTAAAGGGGGCTGTATGTGTGTGGGTGCTGTATGTGTGTGGGTGCTGTGTGTGAGTGTGCTGTATGTGTGAGGGTGCTGTATGTGTGTGGGTGCTGTGTGTGTGAGGGTGTTGTGTGTGTGGGTGCTGTATGTGTGTGGGTGCTGTGTGTGTGAGGGTGCTGTGTGTGTGAGGGTGCTGTGTGTGTGTGTGTGTGGGTGCTGTGTGTGTGAGAGTGCTGTATGTGTGTGGGTGCTGTATGTGTGTGCTGCGTGTGTGTGTGTGTGCTGTATGTGTGAGGGTGCTGTATGTGTGTGTGTACTGTATGAGTGTGGATGCTGTGTGTGTGGCTGCTGTGTGTGTTTGTGTGTGTGTGCTGTATGTGTGAGGGTGCTGTATGTGTGTGTGTGTGTGCTGTATGTTTGGAGGGATTGTAAGTGTGGAAGTGGAGGCAAGTTAGTTAATATCACCCCTCCCTACTTACCTTATGTATGGAGGGGGGACCATGCTGCTGCCATCCCTGGTGGTCCAGTGGAGAGTGAACTCTAGCCTGCAGTGCTAGAGTTCACTCTCGCGAGATCGGCAATGCTCAGATCTTGCAAGAGGAACCCGGTGGAGCTGCTGGCTCGAGCTCCCCGGGTCCTCTCCTGCCTCCCTCCCTGCTGCTGTGGGATCTCCCCACTGGCCCATGGAGGCTTAGAGCAGAGCTGGCGCTCGGATAGCGCGTGTCCTGCTGTCGGTCTCAATCAATAGGCGTGCCGCGGGGATTAGGGTGTGCCCAGGCACACCCAGCACACCCCGTGCGCACGCCTATGACTCTCTGGAACCCACAGGAGGGGGACCTGCCCTCTGTGTGTTGGTTCCCTGTGTTGATACTGACAGTGACCATTTAATAAATAAACGCAATTATGAGCGGTGTCTGTTACTACGGGAGCAAGGCAAGGTTGTCCGGTATTTACACATGGTTTATAACTGACAGTCACTGATCCCATGCACCATAAACAGACAAAAAAAAGATCTGCAGACGAGGGAAAGAGAAGAAACCCTGAGCTTGTACATCACTTGGGATTCACCCTAAGGGGATTTATGGACTCCGAGTTAGGAAGGAAGATAGACTTGGCTGTTTTTATCTTGCTCTGCACCCTTATATGCTGTAAGGCAAGCATGTTATACTCAAAGGCTAACACAGGCCAAATAAACAAGGTTTAAGTTTATGTGGGTAGCAAAAAAAAACAAAGCATCAGTTTTCACAGAAACGTAGGTTTATTTCTCGGTATAGTATTAAAAAAGTTGCCTAACTGAAACCCTACGAGCGTGAGGACGTCCAGTGTCAAAGTAAACAAAAGAGCAAATTGATTTTAAGGAGACGGCATTTGCATATAACCAATGTTTCAGTCCAACTACCTCGACATATTAAGAAAGGTTTGGTAATGGGACTGAAATGGTGAATGTTTGATGTTGCACAGCTCCAAAATAAACAAGATAACATCATTTGTTTTTTAAAGTCCTATGAGTGTGTTGTGCACTTTGGCTGAGATCATCAAACTTGATGATCTCAGCCAATCCAATGCTTTCCCACCAGAAAGCATTGTGAGGTTATCTGCGCGGCAAATAAGCATCTCTGCCCCCAAATCTAATACACTGCCCCATCCTCTCTCTGTAATACACTGCCCCTCAACCTAATACACTGCCTCCCCCAATCTAATAGAAGGCCTACCCATTCTAATACACTGTCCCCCAATCTAATACACAGCCTCCTGCGCCCCCCACTCTAATACACTGTCCCACCTCCTTCCACTCTAATGAACTCTGCCTTTCCCCTTAATCTAATACACTGCACCTACTCTCACCATTCTAATTTAAGACTGCCCTCCCTCCCCCCAATTTAATACACTGCACCCGTCCCTCCCCCAATTTAATGCACTGCCCCCCCCATTTTAACACACTGCCCCCCTCCCTCCTCCAAATTAATATACTACCTTTCTTTTTCCTCCAAAATAATATACTGCCTTCTCCCTCCTCCAAAATAATATACTTCCCCCTCCCTCCTCCAAATTATTACACACTGCACTCCTGTCCTCTATTTCAACACAGTACACAGGAAGGTCACCCAAGTCCCTCTTCTCCTATCTTAAGATGAACCGCCCGTCCTCCAGTTCCAGCCCTGCTCTTCTGTGCAAGAATGCCAGACGCTCCTCTGGCACTGGGAGCAAGAGGGAAGGGGGAGTGGCTGGCACTGCAAGCAGGAGGGAAGGGGGAGTGGCTGGCACTGCGAGCAGGAGGAAGGGGGAGTGGCTGGCATGCGGGAGCACACTCTTTGCACTGTAGCACCGCGCAGCCGGTGTGGATTAATAATTAGCAGTCTTGTGGGAGCACGTGATCGTGGCACCAGTCATGCGCCTGGTCGCAGCCACACAGCACAAAATGGCTCCAGGGCAGGCAAGTCACAAATATATTATTAATTAAGTTTGACATGCTTGCTGTAAGGGAAATGCACTGTAGATTTGTGGAGTTTATGTTGAGTAATTTCACCCCTTAGACTCTTACAGTGAATTTTCTGAAAACCAACCTGCAGGTAAGTCCACTGAAAAGCCCCAATAACAGACCCAATGCAGAAAAAAATAAAAGTCCAATTCTGGTATGTAGGCAGTGAATAGGCCAAGTTACATACAGAGACAATAAAAGTGGCCTTATACTCTAATGTGAAAACATGCATTTAAAACACACTAAATGATATTTGTTTAGGAATATTTCTGATACTGGATCTTAATGGATCAGATTTCCTTGTCTTGGATGAAATGTATGACATTCAAGGGGTGACATGTCTTTATCTAACCTCCATATTTCCCAGTTATAGAGGAATTGACAACTGCATTTTGAGACATTTTTGACACCTGATAATTTGATTCCCTAGTATTTTGCCTTGGCTTGTGTACCTTATTGTCCAAAGCAGAGATCTCCTGCTGATTGGCTGTGGACAGCAAGAAGCTGCTCATCTGGCTTTTCAGAGGATCTTCTACTTCAACGTCGATATCATAACAGGCGGTTTTCTTCTGGTCTGTTGGGTCAACACTGCAAGGCAAGGGGATTGAACTACTGTGAGCTCACCTTAATTACTTCCATAGAATAGACTATAAGCCCAGAGTCCATGGCCACTTCTCTAAAGACCTCGCAGAGGGTAAATGGCTAAACATTTTCATTACTTGGTGCCCAGTTGGACAGATCCAGGAGAGAACCAATCCTCAGCCATGCTTTGCTACTATGTGATGAGGGCAAATTTTGTGGAGACTAAACTACTAACACTAATGGATGGGCAATTATGGGATCATTCCCAGAGACCAGAGATGCGTATTGTTACAAAGTTCTATAGCTGGAGGGGTTTGGTATATTTGTAATTGTATTTTCTTTCTTTTTCATTACATTTGTTTTGCATTTGTTTTACAGCATTGTCTTTCTAATGTATTAAAAGCAAAAGTTCCCCTTCAACAACCTTTGTATTTATAATTAAATGTCTGTAACTGAACATATTCCTTTCCTGAAATAAAACATTCTGGTGGCTGAATCTTAATGGAGAATTGTTCATCCTTTGTACAGTCCTGTTAACAAAAATTTCCCCAATGAACTGTATGTTCCTCGCACAAGCTGATAGACTGGCATTATACTGTGCTGCTAATACGAGACTTTGTAACAGTTCCACATTCTTCCTGTTTCATACTGTCTGCCTACAACGTCCATTAAATAGAAACGCTTATGAGACCCAGGATCAGCTGACAAGAAGTTTTTACTCGAACACCTCCAGGACAAGTGGGGAACCTCTTCTGACATACAGCTTTTTGAAAGCTAAGGAAGAATGATCTGACACCAATTACAGGGATTTCACCTTTGCACTAAGAAACACAAAGAATTGGACAACTGGACTGTTTTCCTCCATTGGTGAGATCCATCCATTTTACATCATAGTGTGTAAACAACTGGGGCTGTATATACTTTATTTTTCCATTTTTTGCTTTTTTCTATATATTTTTTCATTTTTTACCTTTTTTGGTTTTTTTCTTTTTGTCTCTTTTTTTCTTTTCTTTTTTTATTTTTCCTACTCTCCTGGATGATATAGCTGGTTGGACTTCTAGATACAGCAACTTAGTGCTTAGCTTCTTGATGTGGTCAGGGACTCTCTTCAGCTAACAGAGTTAGAATAGCAGATTCACAACACACTGTTTGTACCAAACTATATTGGTTTACATCAGCTTGTACATATTATCAATTTAAGTGTGTGTATATATTATTCATTTTTCTAACCTTGCAGTGGTTCATAACTAATGAATTATACCAATTAATTAATGATTATTAAATTCTGTAATGAACTTTATTTCGATTTTTTGAGTGCAGTATCATTATTTTTTGTATTAAATAGAAACATGGTTTGCACACCAGTCACCAAAACAACTTTAATACATTTGATGATAGGTCTTGACATCATCAATATACTGCATTTTTGTATAATCAAATATTTATAGTTTTTGCACCAAAAAATGTTTTGCAGAACCATAAGCCTCTGCCCTTAGCCATGTCCTCTCCTTCCTGAAAGGCTTCCTTATCAGTACATGTACGCAGCGACTTTGGGCCTCATATTCATGCTGTGTTTCCTCACATTCACAGCTCTTTCGTTTAGCTAAATGTGGAAAAACTACCTCCATAGTCACTGTTGTGCTGCTTAGTACAGTATTATTTTTAATATTCAGAGATAAATATGGAGGATGAGACTGGCTGGATTTTTCAATTTGGAATATTGCTTTTAACATTTCTGGACAAAGTTCAAAGTAGTCTCAGGTAAACCTGAGAAATTAACCCCTTAAGGACACATGACAGAAATATTCCGTCATGATTTCCTTTTATTCCAGAAGTTTGGTCCTTAAGGGGTTAAACAGAAACATCCTCAAGGCTCGAGTCCTGCAGGAACACATGGGAACGGCGTTCCTGCACTTTTTCCAAAGCAGGAATGCCGTTCCCGCTAGTAGTTCTGTAGGACCTGCCCTGCTACCGGGACACAGGGGCCCAGCACACTCTGTGTTACCTCTCCAGCTGCTCTGTGTCTCACATTCGCAAGACCCGCGGTTGTCAGAGCGTTGCCCGCACAGCATGCAGTCGAGTCTCGCGAGATTGAGACAGAGCTGGAGAGGAACACAGAGTGTGCTTTGCCACCGTGTGCAGTGGCTGGCTTCCTCCACCATCATCACACATACAATCATCACACACACACTCTGCACTTACTACAAACACACTGCACTTACTACAAAGTGTGTATAATGAATGCAGAGTGTTTGTAATGAGTGCAGAGTGTGTATAGTGAATGTAGTGTGTTTGTAGTAAGTGCAGAGTGTGTATAGTGAATGTAGTGTGTTTGTAGTGAGTGCAGAGTGTGTATAGTGAATGTAGTGTGTTTGTAATGAGTGCAGAGTATGTATAGTGAATGTAGTGTGTGTGTAGTGAGTGCAGAGTGTGTATAGTGAATGTAGTGTGTTTGTAATGAGTGCAGTGTGTGCATAATGAATGCATTTTGTTTGTAGTAAGTACAGATTGTGTATAGTGAATGTAGTGTGTTTGTAGTAAGTGCAGAGTGTATATAATGAATGTAGTGTGTTTGTAGTGAGTGCAGAGTATAGTGAATGGGAAGATTTTACTACAAATGAAATATTGCATTCACTATATATAGCTTGCATTATTATAACATTACATTACTATAAATAATACCTGCACTTACTACAGAGTGTGTATAATGAATGTACAGTGTGTATAGTGAAGGTAGTGTGTTTGTAGTAAGTGCAGAGTGTGTATAGTGAAGGTAGTGTGTTTGTAGTAAGTGCAGAGTGTGTATAGTGAATGTAGTGTGTTTGTGTATAGTGAATGTAATGTGTTTGTAGTAAGTGCAGAGTGTGTATAGTGAAGGTAGTGTGTTTGTAGTAAGTGCAGAGTGTGTATAGTGAAGGTAGTGTGTTTGTGTATAGTGAAGGTAGTGTGTTTGTAGTAAGTGCAGATTGTGAATAGTGAATGTAGTGTGTTTGTGTATAGTGAATGTAGTGTGTTTGTAGTAAGTGCAGAGTGTGTATAGTGAATGTAGTGTGTTTGTAGTAAGTGCAGAGTGTGTATAGTGAATGTAGTGTGTTTGTGTATAGTGAATGTAATGTGTTTGTAGTAAGTGCAGAGTGTGTATAGTGAAGGTAGTGTGTTTGTAGTAAGTGCAGAGTGTGTATAGTGAAGGTAGT
>OW240915.1:689467-714509 GCA_933207985.1 Pelobates cultripes
TATATAGTGTTAGTGTTTAATATAGGGGTGTGGTTGTATATAGTGTTAGTGTTTAATATAGGGGTGTGGTTGTATATAGTGTTAGTGTTTAATATAGGGGTGTGGTTGTGTATAGTGTTAGTGTTTAATATAGGGGTGTGGTTGTGTATAGTGTTAGTGTTTAATATAGGGGTGTGGTTGTATATAGTGTTAGTGTTTAATATAGGGGTGTGGTTGTGTATAGTGTTAGTGTTTAATATAGGGGTGTGGTTGTGTATAGTGTTAGTGTTTAATATAGGGGTGTGGTTGTGTATAGTGTTAGTGTTTAATATAGGGGTGTGTTTGTGTATAGTGTTAGTGTTTAATATAGGGGTGTGGTTGTGTATAGTGTTAGTGTTTAATATAGGGGTGTGGTTGTATATAGTGTTAGTGTTTAATATAGGGGTGTGGTTGTGTATAGTGTTAGTGTTTAATATAGGGGTGTGGTTGTGTATAGTGTTAGTGTTTAATATAGGGTTGTGGTTGTATATAGTGTTAGTGTTTAATATAGGGGTGTGGTTGTGTATAGTGTTAGTGTTTAATATAGGGGTGTGGTTGTATATAGTGTTAGTGTTTAATATAGGGTTGTGGTTGTGTATAGTGTTAGTGTTTAATATAGGGTTGTGATTGTATATAGTGTTAGTGTTTAATATAGGGGTGTGTTTGTGTATAGTGTTAGTGTTTAATATAGGGGTGTGGTTGTATATAGTGTTAGTGTTTAATATAGGGGTGTGGTTGTATATAGTGTTAGTGTTTAATATAGGGGTGTGGTTGTGTATAGTGTTAGTGTTTAATATAGGGGTGTGGTTGTGTGTAATGTTTGCGTTTGATTGCAGGGGTGTGGTTGAATAGAATGTTCACTTTTAAATGCGGATGTACATTTGTGTGAAGTATTTGTGTTAAATTGCAAGAGTGTGTTTGTATGTTGTGCTGGTGTTTGACTGCTTGGATGTATGCACATACACTACCACATACATACATATTAACACACAGATACATATAAATACACCGACACATGCTGACACCTACACACACCATGACCCAGATCAGAGCCGCCATCATGCGGTGACAATCATGACGGTTGTCATGGGCCCGGCAGTCCTGGGGGGCCCGGACTGTTTTGGCAGTCCTGGGCCCCACATTCCCTCTCTGCACATATATATAGCGATATGTGCAGCCACAGGCCCCCTGGCTCCCTATACTTGCAGAAGGGGCCCAGCAGACTGCAGGAGCACATTACAGCTCTTCCCTCTCTCTAACTCCCGCAATGTGCGGCCATCAGAGCGTTGCCATGGGTTACCATGGCAACGCTCCGCACAGCACGCTCGCGGGAGTTAGAGAAAATCAAATGCTGTAATGTGCTCCTGCAGTCTGCTGGGCCCCCTCTGCAAGTATAGGGAGCCGGGGGGCCCCACAAAGCCACCAGACCACCAGGGATTGAATCTCCCCCCTCCCTGAACCAGGTAAGAAGCAGGGAAGCAGGGAGGGGGGAGAAACATGTATTACATTTACATTATTACATTGCATGCATACACTAGTAAACACACACACACACTCTGCATTCACTACACTAACACACACTCTGCATTCATTACACTAACACACACTCTGCATTCACTACACTAACACACACTCTGCATTCATTACACTAACACACACTCTGCATTCACTACACTAACACACACTCTGCATTCATTACACTAACACACACTCTGCATTCACTACACTAACACACACACTGCATTCATTACACTAACACACACTCTGCATCCACTACACTGACACACACTCTGCCCAAGCACACACTCTGCATTCATTACACTAACACACACTCTGCATCCACTACACTGACACACACTCTGCCTTCACTACACTGACACACTCTGCATATACTTCATTACTGCTAACGCACGCCATCCACTTGCTGAGGCACGCTCACTTACTGCATTCACTACGCAGCACGCACTCGCATTCACTACACTGACACACTCTGCGTACTACACTAACGCACTGCGTGTTCACACTGGCCACTCTGCATTCACTACACTAACACACACTATGCATTCACTGCACTGACACACTCTCTGCATCCACTACACTGACAAACACTCTGCATTCACTACACTGACACACACTCTGCCTTCACTACACTGACACACACTCTGCATCCACTACACTGACACACACTCTGCATTCATTACACTAACACACACTCTGTATTCACTACACTGACACGCACTCTGGATTCATTACACTGCCACACACTCTGAATTCACTACACTACCACACTGCATTCACTACACTAACACACACTATGCATTCACTGCACTGACACACTCTCTGCATCCACTACACTGACAAACACTCTGCATTCACTACACTGACACACACTCTGCCTTCACTACACTGACACACACTCTGCATCCACTACACTGACACACACTCTGCATTCATTACACTAACACACACTCTGTATTCACTACACTGACACACACTCTGCATTCATTACACTAACACACACTCTGTATTCACTACACTGACACACACTCTGCATCCACTACACTGACACACACTCTGCATTCATTACACTGCCACACACTCTGAATTCACTACACTACCACACTGCATTCACTACACTAACACACACTATGCATTCACTGCACTGACACACACTCTGCATTCACTACAATAACATACACTCTGCATTAACTATACACACATCATCCACTACACAAACATCCTATATTCACAGTACACACACTACATCCACCACACATTCACACATTCTGCATTCACTATACAGAGACACTGCGTCTAATACATACACTACATCCACTACAGACACTGCATCCACTAAACACATCCACTAAACACATTGCGTTCACTATACACACTGCATCCGCTACACAAACACACACTCTGCATTCACTCCACAAACAGTATCTAATACACACAAACACGGGCCGTGGGGCGGGGGGGCCTGTTCAGCAGTTATGTTCCACGGCACCACTGTGTGCACGTCATGGAGCTCCAGGGCGTCGCGGTACACAGTTTGGGAACTGCTGGTGTAGACAGTTTGAGTATAAAACTGCACAATATACAAGTATAGCTGAATAAAAATAAGCTTAATAAAATACCAATATAATATTGGTTTCAAAGTAAAGTAAAACAAGAAAGGCACTGTCTCTTACAAGCTGGTACTGTGAGTACATACGCCATTACTCACTGACAGGCTTAGTAAAATCAAGTGCATGCAATTAGGGGTTCCGGAGATCGGCTCGAAGTAGCTGTGTTTGTATAGAGTGCGGTGAAACCCGCCGTGTTCTGACAGTATTCTGGTTACAGAATGAGATCCGCAGGCTCCGCCCCCCTTAAATGACGTCTACGCGTTTTGCTGAGTGCTGGTGGCTTCCTCAGGACGTAGTGCTGATGTTGGTATATTAGGCTTATTTTTATCTACCTGTACATAGAATATATGAGAGATAGGGGATTTTAGGTCGCGCCACAAAATAAAACTAGTAGAAATTAAACAAGTGTAATAAACGTAAGGCAGAACAAAATCTCTTAATAAAAGGCTATTAAAATAGAAGCAATACAGTAAGTACTTACATATATATCAGAACAATTAATATAAATAAGTCCTAAAATAAACAGGAGATGGTCAGGTCCACTTGAAAAGTTGTAAAAAGAAAATAGTCCAAACAGAGGAGTGATCAACAGTTTCTTGTTTCGGATGGCAATATGCGAATAGAACAGAGGAAAATTCCAATAGTGTAGACTGTAATTTGAGTTTCTTTATGACGATACAGAACGAAAAATTATCGCACTCACCTATTGTGGAGCTTGAACTAGCTCAGGTGTACTTCGCAATCAGTGGTATTGGTCCCCCACTGATGGGATATAGGCGTATGCACGTAAAGGGAGTCCTCGAGAGAAAAGAGGGTGATACAAAATAGTGCTCAATGTATACTTATATATAGCGTGAGAAATATATATATATATATATATATATATATATGTGGAATACTCACATTTAAGTGAGCAGGATATACTGCTCACTTATATGGCATAGGTGGTATCATCCCCACCTGGGATTCTTGAGCACAGGGATGGTGATGTTAGAGTTAATAACCAGGTCCAAAGATAAAATAAATGTATAAAATATATAAAAACTGAAATAAAAAGGTATATGGCAAAGAGAAGAAAATATATACTAGCCAATAATCCTTTATTAATATAAAATAAAATAGTAAAATAGCCAAAACGCGTTTCGCCACACAGGACTTTTTCAACTGGCAATTAGAAACAGAGACCTGGTATAAAATGATTTATATAGACTATCAATCCATTAGGAAGTTCAAACTTGGCGCCAAAATGACGTCATAATTTATGCAAAACATCGTGATTAACATTTGTATGAATGAATACACTATATACACACAAGCATGCAATAGTGAAAAAGTGCGTAGCGCTCAGCAATTGTCACTTACTCCCCAATATTACTTTAGGGTTTGTAAGGTGCCTGGGTAGTCCTTGTTGCAATCCCAATAAGTTCCTCAAAGAAAACAGAGAATAAAACAGGGGGAAATCGCCCTGGTGTTGAAATCCTTATGATTAAAATGACAAATATAAACAGAAAGGTGAAGGTTGCTTCTCACCTGGAAAAGAGCCTGTAACTTGGCTCTGAGTGTAACAGCTTATGAGTCTTGTTAAAGGGATGACTCTTGCCCTCTTTTAGCAGGATAGAAGATGTCCCAAGTGTATGTATTAAAATTCAATTTATTGCATAAACATTAAAAACATCAATAAAATTCATACATTACACTGGTATCTTGTCCAAAACGCGTTTCACCGACCTCTCTCGGCTTTCTCAATTGGTAACTACTATCCTACTCAATCCTGATTAAAATCCCCACCTCTCGTCCTGATTGGAAGAAGGAGAACGATTTTCAGCCAATCATGAACGTTTTTACTTAGCAGCATAGGAACTACAATGTCAGATGCTTTGTCCCTTACTAGTGACGTCATCACGCTAGCACGTATGATCGCGTGCGTGACGTCACTTCAGGGAATCTGAAAAACCCCTATTTCACATTGTATGTTGTCCTCCTCTTCATGGCATCCACACGTCCATTTATGTCGAGTGTAGATGACATCACTTCCGGAATCCTCAAACTCAGTCATACACCATATTGTATAGTGTTTACTTCCTCCCAAATGGCAAATTCCAAAGTCACTTCCTCTAGTTAGAGTTAATAGTTCAATTCATCAGTCAGTTCAGCCATTTTGTTAGAGGGCATATACAATATGGTGTATGACTGAGTTTGAGGATTCCGGAAGTGATGTCAGCCATTTTATTAGAGGGCATATTCAATATGGTGTATGACTGAGTTTGAGGATTCCGGAAGTGGTGTCATCTACACTCGACATAAATGGACGTGTGGATGCCATGAAGAGGAGGACAACATACAATGTGAAATAGGGGTTTTTCAGAGTCCCGGAAGTGACGTCACGCACGCGATCATACGTGCGAGCGTGATGACGTCACTAGTAAGGGACAAAGCATCTGACATTGTAGTTCCTATGCTGCTAAGTAAAAACGTTCATGATTGGCTGAAAATCGTTCTCCTTCTTCCAATCAGGACGAGAGGTGAGGATTTTAATCAGGATTGAGTAGGATAGTAGTTACCAATTGAGAAAGCCGAGAGAGGTCGGTGAAACGCGTTTTGGACAAGATACCAGTGTAATGTATGAATTTTATTGATGTTTTTAATGTTTATGCAATAAATTGAATTTTAATACATACACTTGGGACATCTTCTATCCTGCTAAAAGAGGGCAAGAGTCATCCCTTTAACAAGACTCATAAGCTGTCACACTCAGAGCCAAGTTACAGGCTCTTTTCCAGGTGAGAAGCAACCTTCACCTTTCTGTTTATATTTGTCATTTTAATCATAAGGATTTCAACACCAGGGCGATTTCCCCCTGTTTTATTCTCTGTTTTCTTTGAGGAACTTATTGGGATTGCAACAAGGACTACCCAGGCACCTTACAAACCCTAAAGTAATATTGGGGAGTAAGCAACAATTGCTGAGCGCTACGCACTTTTTCACTATTGCATGCTTGTGTGTATATAGTGTATTTATTTAGATTGTACTGTAATAGGTTTCAAGAGTACCTATTTTTTGTGTGAGCTGCTGCTAAGAGCACTTCTAATTTGTTTTAAGCGCCTTTGTGACACAGATTACGTGAATTTGTATGAATGAGCATAAATATAAAACACAAGATATATAAAAAGCTAAAACATAACATAGTTTTGTTGTATATAAAGCGTTGGGGAAGAATAATAAGAAAATTTTAATTAAGCGTCAATATGATAAGCAAAATAATAGCGTCATTGGTGGAGTCAGAAGTCCTAGAGGAAATTAGGAAAGAGGCGAATTTGGTAACTTCCGGGTTTTGGCAGTCCGCGTGGCGTGGCGTAAAATGGCGAGTGGAAAAGAGTATGATAAGGATAATGGACAGAATTAGCCAATCTGTAAAGATAATGATAGTGGAGAAAGGTATGATGGGAAAAATAAGGCAGGGAGTGGAAAAGGTATAATGGGATAATGGACAGGGTGGAGAAAGGTATGTATGGAATAATGGACAGGGTGGAGAAAGGTATGATGGGATAATGGACAGGGTGGAGAAAGGTATGATGGGATAATGGACAGGGTGGAGAAAGTTATGATGGCATAATGGACAAGGTGGAGAAAGGTATGATGGGATAATGGACAGGGGGGAGAAAGGTATGATGGGATAATGGACGGGGTGCAGTCTGTAAGATGACAGTGGAGAAAGGTAGCGATGGGATAATGGACAGGGTGGAGAAAAGGTATGTATGGGATAATGGACAGGGTGGAAAAATTATGAAGGATAATGGACAGGGTGGAAAAGGGGTATGATGGGATAATGGACGGGAGTGCAGTCGCAGCGTCATGACAATGGAAGCTATGATGGGATAATGGACAGGAGTGGAAGAGTATGATAGGATAATGGACAGGAGGTGGAGAAAGGTATGTATGGGATAATGGACAGAGAGGGAGAAAAGAGTATGGCATGGGATAATGGACAGAGGTGGAAAGGTATGTATGGGATAATGGACAGTGTGGAGAAAGGTATGTATGGGATAATGGACGGGTGGAGAAGATATGATGGGATAATGGACGGGGTGCAGTCACCAGCAAGATAATGGACAGGGTGGAGAAAGGTATGATGGGATAATGGACAGGGTGGAGAAAGGTATGATGGGATAATGGACAGGGTGGAGAAAGGTATGTATGGGATAATGGACAGGGGGGAGAAAGGTATGTATGGGATAATGGACAGGGTGGAGAAAGGTATGTATGGGATAATGGACAGTGTGGAGAAAGGTATGTATGGGATAATGGACAGGGTGGAGAAAGATATGATGGGATAATGGACAGGGTGGAGTCTGTAAGATAATGACAGTGGAGAAATGTATGATGGGTTAATGGACAGGGTGGAGAAAGGTATGTATGGGATAATGGACAGGGTGGAGAAAGGTATAATGGGATAATGGACAGGGTGGAGAAAGGTATGTATGGGATAATGGACAGGGTGGAGAAAGGTATGTATGGGATAATGGACAGGGTGGAGAAAGGTATGTATGGGATAATGGACAGGGTGAAGAAGGGTATAATGGGATAATAGAGTGGAGAAAGGTATGTATGGGATAATGGACAGGGGGGAGAAAAGTATGATGGGATAATGGACAGGGTGGAGAAAGGTATGATGGGATAATGGACAGGGTGCAGTCTGTAAGATAATGACAGTGGAGAAAGGTATGAAGGGATAATGGACAGGGTGGAGAAAGGTATGATGGGATAATGGACAGGGTGGAGAAAGGTATGATGGGATAATGGACAGGGTGGAGAAAGGTATGTATGGGATAATGGACAGGGTGGAGTCTGTAAGATAATGACAGTGGAGAAAGGTATGATGGGAAAATGGGCAGGGTGGAGAAAGGTATGTATGGGATAATGGACAGGGTGGAGAAAGGTATGATGGGATAATGGACAGGGTGGAGAAAGGTATGATGGGATAATGGACCAGGTGCAGTCATAGCCCAAGATTAATGACAGTGGATAAAAGTACTGATGGGATAATGGACGGGGTGGAGAAAGGTATGATGGGATAATGGACAGGGTGGAGAGAAAGTTGATGGGATAATGGACAGGGTGGAAAGGTATGATGGGATAATGGACAGTCTGGAGGTATGTATGGGATAATGGACAGGAGGTGGAGAAAGGTTTATATGGGATAATGGACAGGGTGGAGAAAGGTATATATGGGATAATGGACAGGGTGGAGAAAGGTATATATGGGATAATGGACAGGGTGGAGAAAGGTATAATGCGATAATGGACAGGGTGGAGAAAGGTATTATGGGATAATGGACAGGGTGGAGAAAGGTATGTATGGGATAATGGACAGGCTGGAGAAAGGTATGTATGGGATAATGGATAGGGTGGAGAAAGGTATGATGGGATAATGGACAGGGTGCAGTCTGTAGGATAATGACAGTGGAGAAAGGTATGTATGGGATAATGGACAGGGTGGAGAAAGGTATGAAGGGATAATGGACAGGGTGGAGAAAGGTATGATGGGGATAATGGACAGGGTGGAGAAAGGTATGATGGGATAATGGACAGGGTGGAGAAAGGTATGTATGGGATAATGGGCAGGGTGGAGAAAGGTATAATAGGATAATGGACAGGGTGGAGAAAGGTATGCATGGGATAATGGACAGGGTGGAGAAAGGTATGATGGGATAATGGACAGGGTGGAGAAAGGTATGATGGGATAATGGACAGGGTGGAGAAAGGTATATATGGGATAATGGACAGGGTGGAGAAAGGTATGTATGGGATAATGGACAGGGTGGAGAAAGGTATATATGGGATAATGGACAGGGTGGAGAAAGGTATAATGCGATAATGGACAGGTTGGAGAAAGGTATTATGGGATAATGGACAGGGTGGAGAAAGGTATGTATGGGATAATGGATAGGGTGGAGAAAGGTATGATGGGATAATGGACAGGGTGGAGAAAGGTATGTATGGGATAATGGACAGGGTGGAGAAAGGTATGAAGGGATAATGGACAGGGTGGAGAAAGGTATGATGGGGATAATGGACAGGGTGGAGAAAGGTATGTATGGGATAATGGACAGGGTGGAGAAAGGTATAATGGGATAATGGACAGGGTGCAGTCTGTAAGATTTGAAAAAAAATCATGTGACTTCCGTGATTGTTGATATGTATTTTGGGAAATGTAATCGGCGGTGCGCATGTAGTGTCTGCCGACGTCCAAAGTAAACGGCTGGGAGACGCGTGTTAGCGTCATGTGGAGTGACTGCTGCTGGGGATGTAGTTTTAAACGTTGGCGCGCACAAAACTGCAGCCGACGTAAGTGTCGGCGGCTAAAGACGTGCCACCGAAGTATAGCTAGAAGTCATATTAGTAGGGGAATAGTAAAGGGATAATGGCAGCCGTGTTAGGAGGGGAAATAAACGGCTGGGATGGGAAAGGAAATGAAGACTAAATATCTGAACAGCAGATAAAATCAATATTGAATACAATAAAATATAGGTAATAGATACAAGTATAAATAATATCTATACATATATGTACATAATCTATTAACTAAATAAAATAAAAAGCAGATAAAAGGAATAAAAAAAATATAGGACTTTGAACACAATTGTGAAGATGTATAATAAATAAAACCATGTGTATAAACAGATACATATTTACAAAAAAAAATTAAACAAATCAAAAATTTGCATTTAGACCATGGGATATAAGAGTCTGGAGCTTATACACCCATTCCATTTCTGTTCTTCCAAGAATGTTTTTTATGTCCCCGCCCCTCCATAGTATTGACATATTTTAACATTTTCCGATCCTTATTGTGTTTAATAAAAGGTTTGGATACTGAATGGTTTGAGAATGCATTTTTAATATTTCTGCAGTGTTCGCTTAGTCTAGTTTTTAAGCACCTTGTGGAGGCCACGGGGGCATTCAAGCAGATAGATAACATCATTTGTGTTACAATTAATAAACTCATTCATTTTGTAAACCTTATTTGTCCTGTTGGAAATAAATTGCGTTACTTTGGAAGGTACAGTGGGGTCAGTGGATTTACAGACTATACAGAATTTACATTTGCAGAAACCTTTAGTTTGGGGAAAGAAGGGTAGAGGCTGTTTGTTTTTAACTTCTTTAGTAAAATTAATGGTTAAAATTGATTTCAAATTTGGAGCTCCTCTGAATACTATAATGGGGTGTTTGGGTGTGATTTGGCTGAGTGTTTCATCGTGTTTCAGAATGTGCCAGTGTTTCTTTATAATCTTTTTTATATTGCCACTTTTATTATTATAGTTAAAAATAATAGGCAGAGACATAGATTCATCTGTGTTTTTGTTTTATATACTAGAAGTTAATTTCTATCTCTTTCCTGGATATTACTGATCGTGTCTGTTAAATCTGTTTCAGAGTAATTTTTTTCAATAAATTAATTTTTTTTGTAAATTCTGCTTGTTCGTTAAAATCATTTAATTCTGAGTAGTTTCTCCAAAGTTATAGAATTTGACTTTTAGGAGCACCATCAAGCCAGGGTTTGTAGTGACAAAACACAAAAGAAATGGTCACTAAACGCTCTGGGACAACACCAAGAACATACAAGGTTTAAAGTGTTCCCTGGAGACACTTAAAGTTACAAATAGTACAAAAGAAAAAAAACCAAAGAGTATAAATGTGTGTAAAATCACCAAAAGGTGATAACAAATGGGTACAACCTGTATAGTGATCAGTAGAATCTACCATAAGTACATATTAGAAAATGGTTGAGTCGGGCATGTCTCTGTGCCACGAGTTTCCACAGAAACTATTCTGATATATAATAAGATACCTGACCGATTGAGTTTATGCATCCTGGGACGAAACGCGTTGGATTTACTTCTATTTTGTTCATACGAACTTTTTTATTTTATCTTGGGTCTGCAATCCTGATTTTGCTGCTGAGAAATCTGCTGTATGTTTTTATCATCTGCTGAACTCTCGGATACCACCTTGATGTGGAGACATGCTGTTTACTTTTTGATACATTGTAAGTGCAACTTATAAAATAAATTGTTATATGTTTTATACAATCTGCACTATATATCTTCTCCCTTAATTTTGAGTGACTAAGAAGATACCTCATATATTAAGAACTTCACCGCTGGAGGAACCTCTAAGTCTACACTACTACCCTAATATTAAGGGAGACATGCCCGACTCAACCATTTTCTAATATGTACTTATGGTAGATTCTACCGATCACTATACAGGTTGTACCCATTTGTTATCACTTTTTGGTGATTTTACACACATTTATACACTTTTTCGTTTTTTCTTTTGTAGGGTTTGTAGTGGCAGCTTGATTTATCTATCGCAGTGTTTGCGCAAACTTTTAAAAAAAAAAATTTTTGGTATGTAGTCCATCTTTAATAAAAATGTTTAGATCTAAAAAATGCCTCCAGGCATGGTTGTTGGAAATAGCATTCCCTCTTTTTTTGGAGGTAAAAAGAATTAGGAAAACAAAAGTAATTGTTATTTAAAATAATGTTTATGCCTTCTAATATAAAATCAATTTGTATATCAGCAATTTTTCCTTCTTTGGTTAAAATATCTTTGATGGCTTGGCATCCTATGTTGTGAGGTATAATAGTATAAAGTGACTGAACGTCACAGGAAACTAATTTAAAAATGTTAATAGTGACATGGAATCTTGAAGAAAAGACTTCATTAGTTTCACAGAGGGTTGGAGGAGGATGTCTCTGTATTGTGAAAGGTTACAGAGGAGGGAACCTATGCCTGACACAATTTGTCTTCCTGGGGGTTTCTGTTCGTTTTTGTGTTTCTTAGGAAGAAAGGGTATTACAGGAAACTTTTTGTAAATTCATGTTTGTTTAAAATTTCTAGCTCTAAACCTTTATTTAAAAATTGGGTTAAAATAGCTTGTGTCTTTATTGTTGGGTCTGATAAAAGTTTTCTGTATACATTGGTTTCATTTCATTGTCTATGTGCCTCTTCTACATACATTGTGCTGGATTGAATAACTCCTCTATTGTCTGCTGGTTGTCTGCCATCTTGGAGCTCTTTTAAGTGTCTTTCTTGCTGCATGTGTGAGGTTGCTATTAGTTTTTTCTAGATCTTTTATAACTAGTTTCTCGAACATAGTCAGTGGAGCAGATTTAAAATGAGGGGATAACATTTAGATTGTGTGTTTATTATATGGTAATCATTTGAAGGTAGAGGGGAAGGTAAAATTGGAGTATCTTCATTTTTCTCCATAAAAAAAAATCTCTTTAGTGTAGCTTTACGGACAAATTTGTTGACATCTAGAAAAGCTTCAGAGGGTTTAAAAGAATTAGTTGGGACAAATTTAAGACCTTTATTTAAAGCGGCACTGTCATGGCCGAATCCTGTTTTTTTTTTTTTAACCTCCCTCCCGACTCCAATACATCTAACTGACCCCCTAGTCACCCCCAAGTGCCCCTAAGCTCCCCCTATTACCTATTTTTTTACTTTATTTTGTGTCCGGACCTATGTTTAGGGCACCGCCATCTTTGTGTGGGTAGATGAAGTCCACGTCATCTGCCCACACTAGATAGCGCTGTGAAATTCCCGCACATGCCCAGTTAAACACTTGGACATTCGAACGGGAATTTCATCTATTCATTCATTCGTCAGAAAGATGAATGAATGAAATGAAATGTCAGACGAACAAACTCACACTGAATATCAGTGTTCGTTTGTTCGTTCAGTTTATTACCGGCTCGCAGCTCCCTACATGTAAAATGTAAAGATAGAAGCGGCCGGGAGCAGTGCTCCCCGCCACTTCCTAAGCCCCCCCATGTCCTCCCTCACTCTATGGCGGTCAATATGACCCCCATAATAGCATAAGGGAGATTAAAATCTCCCGAATGCCCCTACTCGCTATACCACCTGTGGCTGCTCACTAAACCCATCCTATTACCCTGAGCAGTGGGTGGGGACCATAAATAACAATGAGGGGGGGAACTATTGTCCTTCCCCCCCGGACCCCACCCCTGAGCGGCGAGTGGGGGCCATAAATGATAATGGGGGCACCAATTGTCCTCCCTCTCGGCCCCCACCCCTGAGACATCCAAAAGACATCCAATCAGAGTGCTCTGTTCCAAAGAACTTTCCCACGCTGTGTAAAATGACTAGCACTCTGATTGGTTGAATTCCAAGTCAACCAGTCAGAGTGTTCTGAGTCAAATTGCAGGGCGTGGGAAGGCTTTATAAGCCTTTCCCCGCCCTGTGGAGCTCAGTCTGCGCCGTGCCCTCGCCGGGTAAAGATGGAAATCGTCAGATTATTTTTTTGCGCTCTGGTTTTTCGACGGTTATTATGGTTTTTATTTGGCATTGTTTAGGGCTGAAAAATTAAGATTTTAGAAAAAGGAAGACATCAAATGATAAGTTTTATTTTTTTTTACAGTTAGTTATTTTATTTCCCCTTCACTATTTTTAGGGTGAGGGGTGTAGGTAGGGGATTATTATTTTTTTGGGTGGGGTGGGGGTGACTAGGGGCTTGGGGACCCCTAGTCACCTTGGAAGTTTCATTTAAGGCCCCCAGTTTCACCTAGTTTCATTTAGGGCCCCCACCTGCCACTCGGGGGTGGGGGCCGGGGAAGGGAGGACAATAGGTCTGTAGCGGATGGCACTGGACTGTCCTCCAGGATTGTGTTTAAAAGACTGTGTGTTTATTTTCCTGTATAATTGAAAGTGTATGTAGAGTTCGTATGTTTGTTCGGTAGTTTCCATTCGTATGTCATACGAATGGAAACTACCAAATCAATAGACCACCCCAGAGAGAAGTGTGTACCTTATTAAGGCTTTCACATTTCACTAACCACAGTTAATCTGTGTTTTATTGCTATATCTGGGTTGCCACCGTTTGGTAAGCGAACACGTGGCGGCGGCCATCTTACGCACAAACTCTCAGCGGTGTTTGGTCGTCGAGTGTGTGGAACTCAAATCGGACACTCGATTACCCGAACACCGCTGAGACCTCCAGAGTTCCATAACTCCCGAACGGAGGGGCCAATTAGCCCCTCGTTCGGTGAATTCAACCTACCGAACAAGGGGATTCATGCGAAGGCATTATTAGCAATAGATGGCAAAGATTTGTGAATGTTTTACCTCCCGAACGTAGACCGACCGCAGGGCCAAAACACATGGAACCCTTTTCGGCTACCACCTCGTGTGCGGTCGGTCAAATAGTTTATTCCCCATAACTCCCGAACCCCTGGTCTGATCTGGGTGAATTTTGAGTATGTTGGTCACCCAGATCAGGGCTACCAGGGGAGGCCACTTAGATCCTTGTACCCCACCGTTTTGGGGTACATCCAGAAAAAAGGGAAAACTGTAACCGAAATAAGTGGATTAAGTGTCACACTGAGGGGAGGTGATGTATGGGAGGAAACTACTGTACCATTGGTTACTGTCCTAATTATTGTAAATCCCTCCCTTGCATGGGAGAAACCTTTATAAGCAAATGCTGTGATTAAAAGTTCAGTTCTGCTCCTGATGCTGTGTGTCGTCCAGTCATTGGGATTGAGGTTGGGATATTGTTGGAGTATTTTGCCTGCTGGAAATATTACCCTGTGGATTTATAATACTTTTTCCTGAGCCTTCCTGGGATCTAAAGTGGAGATAGGCTGTGTAAGACCAGCTCTCCGCTACAAGGTCCCCCCACCTTATTGTTATTTACTTTACTTTAGTAAATTTGTCTGAAAGACCAATTTAGGTCTCTCAGCCTTTTGGTATATAGCTCCCTAATACTGGGGGAATTGGGGAGTTATCTACTAAGCGGCTGCAAGATGCAGCCGCGGCACGAATAGGATCGGAGTTTCATTCATTAGAATGAAATTCCGTTCCGAACAAAGTGCCGAATTGCGTTCTAACACGAATGGACAAACTGTTCTCATTCTTTTAGGACACAATTCGGCAGTTTCGCCGGCATTCTGTCTAAATGACAGGACATTCGGGAAAAATGAAAGGAAGCATCGCGGGAACACTGAGGAAAGGTAAGAATTATGGGAAAATTTCTCTGAGCTCCTCCGCTGGTCAGAGATGGTCGGGCGTAGGAAACCTCCATAAGAGAAATAGACCCTACTTAATTTTATGTTTTAAAGAAAACTAAAGCAGACCGGAAGAAATGAAGAACAGATCCTGACAGAGGGAGAGAAGAGGAATCGATTAAAGAAAGGTACGTTCGGCATGACAGTGCCGCTTTAAAACTGATATTTGTGAATGGTTAAAAATGCCACTTCTTTGATTGTCTTGGGCAGTTATTGTCTCTCTAGCCTCTCCTTTGCTCACATCTACCACTTCTTCCTCTAAACGGTTTGATTGTGATGGATGTGGTGTTTGGACTAGTGCATTGGGATGAGTTCGGATTTCTAAAGAATGATCTTCATTTTTGAATTCCGAATCTAGTGATAGTAATTGGTATCTCTTTTGGTGATTTTGAATAACTGAAATATTCTTTGTGGTCATTAATGTATTGTGATAAATACTTTTTGTTGGGTCCTGATATGTTGTGGTATTTAGGTGGCTATGGGGTTTTGTGTTAAGTTCGATGTGAATTGTTGCAGTTATTGTATGGAGGTTGGTGAAGTTGTGAGATTTTTGTAGGGGGCCGTGATGGGGATTGATTTTGTTCTCTATATGCCGGTATGTGTACAAATAGATAGTAGCAGACTGAGCTAAATGACAGTGATAATAGAAGCGATCTGTAACAGTTTATCACTAGAATGGTAGAACATGGTATGATAACATCATGTTTGCTATTCTGTAAGCGGGAGAGTGAATCTGACTATCTCTGAAAGTAATAGCACTGCAGGAATTTGCTAGTCTGTTCCTTCAGGGGTACCTGTAAGCGAGAGAGTGAATCTGACTATCTCTGAAAGTAATAGCACTGCAGGAATTTGCTAGTCTGTTCCTTCAGGGGTACCTGTAAGCGAGAGAGTGAATCTGACTATCTCTGAAAGTAATAGCACTGCAGGGATTTGCTAGTCTGTGCCTTCAGGGGCACCTGTAAGCGAGAGAGTGAATCTGACTATCTCTGAAAGTAATAGCACTGCAGGGATTTGCTAGTCTGTGCCTTCAGGGGCACCTGCAAGCGAGAGAGTGAATCTGACTATCTCTGAAAGTAATAGCACTGCAAGGATTTGCTAGTCTGTGCCTTCAAGGGCACCTGTAAGCGAGAGAGTGAATCTGACTATCTCTGAAAGTAATAGCACTGCAGGGATTTGCGATTCTGTGCCTTCAGGGGCACTTGTAAGCGAGAGAGTGAATCTGACTATCTCTGAAAGTAATAGCACTGCAGGGATTTGCTAGTCTGTTCCTTCAGGGGCACCTGTAAGCGAGAGAGTGAATCTGACTATCTCTGAAAGTAATAGCACTGCAGGGATTTGCTAGTCTGTGCCTTCAGGGGCACCTGTAAGCGAGAGAGAGAGTCTAACTATCTCCATGAAGCAGAACGCCAGACGGTCTGTCCACCCAAGCCAGACCGCTGCTGTCGAATTCAGTGCACTGAAGTCGGTTAGAATACACGTGCTGCTTGCACGCCAGTGATCACGAACTGTCAGTCAAGGGTCTGCAGTCTAAGTACATGTGAATGGTGAAGCCCCAATGGGCAGGTTAGAGCAAGTTATGATGGCATATTGGATAATGACACTGTGGAGAAGTACCTGGATAATAGTATAGTGAGGAGAAGGATTGGGAATAATGTTTCGACAGGTAGAATTGTTTGTGAATAATAGAAGTAGGAGGTATCACAGTCCATGTAGAGGCAGAGTTTATATAAAATATTTTTTATTTATATGGTGCCCACGTCTTTTGCACTGGTGAACAAAGTGTTCAAGCATTTGTAAGAAAATGAGTTTGTAAAGTAGGAACAACTAATGCTCTGCTTAAACCAACATTTCATCCAAAGGATGTGGGTTTTATACGAAAGGTAAAGATCATTGTATGCAGCAGAATAAAAGTGACATGATCTAACGGTATTTATAAATATGACAATGGAAAACACAGAAAGTAGGAAAGGGAGATACCACCAGCAGTGCTGTATCTTGCCTTGGGCAGCACTATCTACGCCCCAGCTGTTACCTGCTGTTATGAGTGGCCCTAGAGCTGGCCGGCTGGTTACCTGATAGACAAACCAAAGGCTGGTGAGTGCATCAGAGGCGGTGAGAGAGCTGTGATCTTCCGAACTCTGCTCCCTCACGCCTCGTAGTCCATCTACTGATGCTGTGGTAACATCTTATTTCAAAGGTAGGGAGGCTGGGTGGACAAATTAAAATAATAATGAGTGTGTGTGAAAATGTGTCTGTGAATGTGTGTCCTGTGAATGTCTGTCTGTCAGTGAATGTGTGTGTCTGTCAGTGAATGTCTGTGTCTGTCAGTGAATGTCTGTGTCTGTCAGTGAATGTCTGTGTCTGTCAGTTATGTGTGTGTCTGTCATTAAAAGTGTGTGTGTCTGTCAGTGAAAGTGTGTGTCCTTCGGTGAAAGTGTGTCTGTCAGTGAATGTGTATGTGTCTGTCAGTGAATGTGTGTCTGTCTGTGAGTGTGAATGTGTGTGAGTGTTTGCAAAAAAGCAAGATTAAAATCCACACACTAAAAAAGGAGGCAATACTTTCTGCGGGGTGCTCCAGAAAAGGAGGGCCAATCCCTGAAGACATCAAATGGAAGAAAATATATATCCAGGCACACCTGAGGTTTCTTCCAAAAGGCAGTCTTACTATTTGAAACAAGGAAGTTGAGACAGCGTTTCTGCTCCTCTCTGTTTCAAATCGAAAGACTGCCTTTTACAAGAAACCTCAGGCATGCCTGGATATTTATTTTCTTCTATTTTGAGTGTCTGTCAAATCAGTGAGAGTCTGTGTCTGTCAGTGACATATGTGTTTGTTATTGAGTATGTGTGTGTGACTGTCAGCATGTCTTCCAGTGAGCGTGTCAGTAAACGTGAGTGTGGGTGAGGGAGAGGTATTAGCAGTAAAAAGAGGGAAGTGCTCATGCCATTGTACAGAACCTCACTTGGAGTATTGTACGCAGTACTGGAGATCGTATCTTCAGAAGGATATTGATACCTTAGAGAAGGTTCAGAGAAGGGCTACTAAACTGGTTCATGGATTGCGGGATAAAACTTACCAGGAAAGGTTAAAGGATCTTAACATGTATAGCTTTGAGGAAAGACGAGACAGGGGGGATATGATAGAAACATTTTAAATATATAAAGGGAATCAACACAGTAAAAGAGGAGACTATATTTAAAAGAAGAAAAACTACCACAAAATTAGAGGGACAAAGGTTTAAAAATAATATCCGGAAGTATTACTTTACTGAGAGGGTAGTGGATGCATGGAATAGCCTTCCAGCTGAAGTGGTAGAGGTTAACACAGTGAAGGAATTTAGGCATGTGTGGGATAGGCATAAGGCTAATTGGGCAGACTAGATGGGCCGAATGGTTCTTATCTGCTGCCACAGTCAGTGTGTCAAATCAGTGAGAGTGTGTTCATGCCAGTGTGGGTTTGTCAGTGAACATGTTTGTTGGTTTAACAGTGTGTGAAACAATGATTGTGAGTTAGTGTGTTATTTGTATCGTTGTATGTGTCATTGTGTTACAGTGCACCCCAAACCCTGTAGACCACAAGGCCTGATGGCCCTTTAAGAGACCTGGCTGGAGCATCAAAGTCAGGTTCTCTACCTTGCTGTCCACCAGGGGGCTTCGGTATTTATATGTCTGCTTCCTGACTCTTTGCCTGGATGGAGCAGTACTGATCCACCTTTTCCAATTAGGGTCAGCTGCATCTAATTAGCAGGCTGTAAAAGCCAGCCCTGCCTGAGACCTGGTATCTGGTCGTTTTGTCTGTTTGGTGTTTCCTGCTGGATCTCAGCTTCGCTATTGACTGATTTCCTGGACTCTGACCTCTGCCTGCTTTACCGACTTTGTTACTCCGCTGCCAGCCCTGACTTCTGCTTCTCATCTGACCCTGCCTTTGGATTACCCCTTCATCTGTACTGCGCTTTTGGTTTTTGCCTTCTCCTTGTGCCATCTCCTTCACCTGGGCTCCAACTCCTGGTAAACAGTGACATATTGTATGTCATGTCATTGTAAGTGTATCAGCAAATGTATGTTGTCTGTCAGTGAAAGTGTGTGTGTGCCAATAAGTGCATGTATGGGTCAATGAGAGTGTGTGCTTAAAATAATGAAGTACGAAGAGGTAGAGTTTTAAGAGGAAAAGGTGGAACCTAAAGAAGAAGGGTGGGTCTTAATCAGGTAGAGTTGTGGCCTTGACAGGAAGGGGTAGGGTGGCTGCCCAAGTTTAGTCATGCCTACGGCAGCACAAAACCAAAATACACTACTGGATACCGCAATGGTTAGTTGGTAGGCTTCCCTAGTGTAATAGAGTTTTTGGAGTGAGACACAGGTCTGTCAATTAAATAAACAGCCAACACAGAACAATAAAAATACATGAACAGAGGCCTGAACAGCTGATCGGGTCTCTCCATATTAAAAAACAAAAATAAATCTGTGCAGTCCAGTCCGCCTCCTCCCATTGCAAAATTAACAGAAGCCTGCCCCCCATTGAAAAAATGGCAGAAGCCTAGCTAGTAATATAACAGTGACCCATGAGATGCCCAGGAAAAAAAAGCCACCCATAAGCCCTTGCATAATAATGTCATCCCTCTTCAATGCTTAAAAATATAAAAAACAGACACATTGTGTCTGTGTCATAGGTACTTATTGTAAGGACTAGGGAAGGAGTAAGGTGTGTGAGGAGCAGGAGGTGTGGAAGATAAGCTTCGTAGCAGCATTTATTAGGGACTGAAGGGAGTAAATTATTATGAGTGAGTAAGGTGTGTGAGGAGCAGGAGGTGTGGAAGATAAGCTTCGTAGCAGCATTTATTAGGGACTGAAGGGAGTAAATTATTATGAGTGAGACAGGAGTAAGGTGTGTGAGGAGCAGGAGGTGTGGAAGATAAGCTTCGTAGCAGCATTTATTAGGGACTGAAGGGAGTAAATTATTATGAGTGAGTAAGGTGTGTGAGGAGCAGGAGGTGTGGAAGATAAGCTTCGTAGCAGCATTTATTAGGGACTGAAGGGAGTAAATTATTATGAGTGAGACAAAACTTGCCCAGATGCGTTCATGGGTTCAGAAATTTTATGGAAACCATAGTCACAGGGTAGGAGGCTGGCAAACAGGCCCCTCCATGAACCAGTGGCGAGGTTACGTTTGCCACAGTTACTGGTTGATTTATGTCCATGGTGTATGGAACTTGTACAGAGAGTGATGAAGACAGTTATTGGGGAAGTGGAATGCGTTTGTTATGAAGTTGAGTGGTCGGCTTCCCTGAACAGGAATTTCTTTGTTGCGGGCCTAAAGGACAGCTCTACAAGGCAATTAAGAGAGCAGGAGATAAGATATTATAAATTAAACTGAATTTGCAATAAAGGAAGTTTAAACCTCAAATCTCTCTTTACAGGAAATGTTTAGGAAGGCTGTGTTTGTCACATGCAGGAAGGTGTGATTAGGGCTGTGTAAACAAAGGGATTTAACTCCTTAATGGCAGAAAATTAAGCAGCGAGACTAGAAGGGCATGATCTATACATCAAAACTGCTTCATTAAGCTAAAATATTTTGGTGTATATAGTGTTCCTTTAACGTGAAAGTGACATGATTTTGTGATTAGATTTTATGTAAGGGGTAATTGAAAGGCCAGAGTCATAGAGCACACCAAGGTAATGTGTAGAGGTTATGATCGCTCCATTGATCTGAAGGGACAGATAGATAGATAGATGTAGCTTTAGAGGGAGGAAAGACAAGGAGTTCTGTCTTGGAGAGTTGAGTTTTTGGAGTCATGAAACCATCCAGTCAGAGACATTGTTCAGCAGACAGTGAGAGAAATCAGATGAGGAGCCGTCGATCTGGGTATCATCATCAGATGCTATTGAAGGCCATAGGATGATATCAGGTCACCAACAGGGAGGATAAATTGAGAAGAGGTCACAGTACAGGGCCTTTAGGAACTTCAAACGAGAGGTAGAGGAGGCAGAACCAGAGAATTAGACACCGAAGGAGTGGCGGAGAGATAGGAAGAGAAGCCGGAAAGAGCATTATCTCAGAGGCCAAGGTTGCAAAGGGTGAGTAGGAGAAACTAGTGGTCAACAGTGTTGAAAAAGGCACAGTCAGATTAGACCCAGGGCAGTCAGATCACATAGAGGTCAGACAGATTTAACCCAGGGCAGACAGAAAGAACAGGTAGACAGTCAGATTAGAGCCAGGGCAGACAGACAGATCACATAGAGGACAGACAGATCATACACGGGACAGAAAGACAGATTAGACCCAGGAAAGACAGACAGATCACATAGAGGGCAGACAGATTAGACCCAGGGCAGACAGTTTATATTTAGGACAGACAGACAGAAAGAACAGTCAGATCCAGGACAGACAGATTAGAACCAGGGCAGACAGGCAGATCACATACAGTACAGACAGCTTATATGTAGGACAGATAGACAGAAAGAACAGGCAGACAGACAGATCACATACAGGACAAACAGCTTATATCAAGGACAAACAGAAAGAACAGACAGATCATATACAGGACAGACAGTCAGATTAGACCCAGGACAGACAGACACAGGCATCTGTGAGACAGGGACAGCTGTGTGATCAGGCCATGTTCTCAGGCAGGGGAGAGACAGACAGACAGAGACAGCTGGGAGAGTGAGCCCACACTATTCCTGAATTAATAGTTAAAGGAATGCAGCAGCTGGAACTCTCAGGATGGTGAGCCCTCAGCATAACCCTGGGGGACCCCCAGTCGCAACCCGGTGGGGGGAATGGGGAGAGAAAGAAAGAGCTGGATCACAAGAGACAGTCCCAATGGTAGAAGGAGAATCAAAGCGAGGACAGGTAGAAGCATAGAAAACGAGTGAAAATCACAGAGAAAGAGGAGGAAAATCAAATGAAAAATGGAACTGCAGAAAAAGAGGGAGAGATACTGAGATAGGGGCAATTGCCGGGAGACAGACAGACTACTAGAGAGAGGGAGACAGACATTCTACTAGAGAGACAGACTACTCGAGATACAAACTACTAGAGAGAGACACACAGGATATGAGAGAGAGAGAATACTAGCGAGACACACATACTACTAGAGAGAGGGAGACAGACATTCTACTAGAGAGACAGACTACTCGAGATACAGACTACTTGAGAGAGACAGACTACTAGACAGATATTGACTACTTGAGATACAGACTACTAGAGAGAGATACACAGGATATGAGAGAGAGAGAATACTAGCGAGACACACATACTACTAGGGAGAGAGACAGAATACAAGAAAAACTGACTACTAGAGAGAAAGACAGACAGACTACTGGAGAGAGACTACTAAAGGGAGAGAGACAGACTGACTACTAGAGAGAGATATACAGACTTCGAGAGGGACATAATACTAGAGAGACAGAATACGAGAGAGAGACAGACAGACCATACTAGAGAGAGACTGACTACTAGACAGAGACAGAATACTAGAAAGGAAATATGTGTAAGATAGAGACAAAAAAGTCAAGAGAGCTTGTGAGAATGCCAGATGAACAAAGCAGGCAGAAACAAAAATGAGATTACAGAGATTGAGATCACAGATACACAGAATGAGATTATAGACACTTAGAATGACATCACTGAGACAGAATGAGATTGCAATGATAGGAAATGACATCAGAGAGACATGGATTTAGATTAGAGACTGAATTAGATAGCAGAGAATGAGATTACAGAGACAGTATGACATCACAGAGACAGAATGAGATTGCAGTGAGAGGAAATGACATCACAGAGACAGGGAATTAAATTACAGAGACTGAATTAGATAGCACAGTATGACATCACAGAGACAGTATGACATCGCATAAACAGAATAAGATTACAGAGATGGGGAATGACATCGCACGGACAGGGAATGAGATTGCAGTGAGAAAATGACATCACATAGACAGAATGAGATCACACAGAATGACATCACAAATAATGAGATCACAGAGACAGGGAATTAGATCGCCAGGCAGAGTGACAAACTAAAAAAGACAACTTAAAAACAAAAGGAGGGCAGGGTCATAGATTGACCGTCATAAAGACAGACACTGATGGTCATACAGTGAGAGATACAATGTGCTAGAGACAGACACAGAGCGATTGAATGCTGTAGAGTCTCTGGAAGGTTGAAATATTAAAGGAACATTATGGTGTTAGGAATATAAAACTGTAAAGCTCTCTGCCCTCGGTGATGTAAAGGGTCTGGGTGCCTATAGTGTCCCTCTGCCCTCCGCATTCCTCCCTCGGTGATGTAAAGGGTCTGGGTGCCTATAGTGTCCCTCTGCCCTCTGCATTCCTCCCTCGGTGATGTAAAGGGTCTGGGTGCCTATAGTGTCCCTCTGCCCTCCGCATTCCTCCCTCGGTGATGTAAAGGGTCTGGGTGCCTATAGTGTCCCTCTGCCCTCCGCATTCCTCCCTCGGTGATGTAAAGGGTCTGGGTGCCTATAGTGTCCCTCTGCCCTCCGCATTCCTCCCTCGGTGATGTAAAGGGTCTGGGTGCCTATAGTGTCCCTCTGCCCTCCGCATTCCTCCCTCGGTGATGTAAAGGGTCTGGGTGCCTATAGTGTCCCTCTGCCCGCCGCATTCCGCCCTCGGTGATGTAAAGGGTCTGGATGCCTATAGTGTACTTTTAAGCAGTTCCCAACTTTTTAAGACCGAGGTTTCAGTGAGAGAAGTTTCCCAGGGATTTTCTGTAGCGATTTATAAACATTTTGTTGCAGTCTTACCTGAGAGGTAAGCCTACTGCTACTATTTTGAATTGTTTCCAGATTGAAGTCTCGATTGTAATGCTGTGAGGTAAAAGTGGGGTAACCGCTTCTTGATTCAATGAGAAATCTGACTGCCATTCTGGGTCAAGAAGAATTTTTTCCCCCTTATTAAAAAGAACATATTTCAAAGACTATATTCGGAAATGTAAAGCCTAGATATCAATGTGTCCGTGTTAAACTTTAAGGTGGCTTGGGGCATACCAGACTGCCACGACAGACTGCCAATGTTAGATTCCACATCCCAAAGACACAGTGAGATTATGCATCCCACAGACACAGTGAGATTACAAATTTAAGAGACAGTGAGAGTATGCATCCCAGAGACAGACAGTTAGATTACACATCCCAGAGACAGACACAGATACAGAGAGAGTGAACATTCTAAAAATAGACAAAGTGAGACTAAATATTTTAGAAAGAGATACGGAGAGAGATTTAGCACTATAGAGACAGACACAAGAGAGTGCGCATTGTAGAAACATGCAGCAAAATTGACAATTCTAATAGCAGATACAGAGAGTGCACATTGTAGAGACAGACACAAAGATTTAACATTCTAAAGATAGACACAGGAAATCTAAAGACACAGAGACAGGTAGACAGACAAAGTATGTAAACGAAACAGGGGACTTGAAGAGAAAGACAGTCCCTGATATATAGAGAAGACCAGGGAAAGTGGGTGAAAGGCAGAGAGACAGCTGGAGTGAAGAGGGAGATAAGACAAGGATGGAAGGGGAGGGTGGAAAGTTAGCTTAGGGGAGGAGGGGGGTGGGGGGTGTGACAGGATCCCTAACATAGAAAGAGACAAGGAGACAAACCGAAAAAGAGTGGAGATCTAGCAAGCTAGGGGGATGGAAAGCTACAGGATGGGGTACAGGCTGTCCTCATGTTAGGGGGTACACACAGCACTGAACAAGGGATACAGACAGCTTGTATCACTACTGAAAGAGGGCTGCAGACTGTATTTGAGGAGGGTTACATTGAAAATTCAGGGAGGGGTAC